>JAGKTI010002082.1:59520-71989 GCA_018397915.1 Birgus latro
ACCATCAAGTGATCCTGACCGACCCGGTGAGTTACACACACACACACACACACACACACACACACAATCCTTGGTGTAACATATAATACATCAGTGTCATTTAAACAATACTTCACAAACATTAAAAAAATAACACCAAGACTCAGTGCCTTGAGGTCACTTGCCAATACAACATTTGGACACAACAAAGAAACCACCACAACAGTATACAAATAATATATGCGTTCATTGATGAATTATGCAAGCCCCGCTTGGACTCCTAACCTCACTAAAACACACTGCAACACCCTACAGACCATACGGAACAAGGCCCTAAAAATGATCACAGGCTGCACAGCTACTACATCCACAGACCACCTACATCAAGAAACCAAAGTCCTCAAAGTCATGGATCACCTAGACATGAGAGGCACCCAAATTTTTGCTGCAGCCTCCACAAACCCACAACATCCATTGCATTACATGGCAGCACATCCACACACACACTAAGGAACATCAAAACAACACCCAGCACACAATATCATACACAAATACTGTCATCTCTCCCTCCTCGGCCGCCACAGATCAGCCTCCAGAAGCATATCCATGCTCAAATTACTCACCGCTCCATTCAGTCACTTAAAAACAACACACAGCTGCATGCATGGCCTCCTGACATCCACCCTTCCGAATTCTACCTCCCATGTGAGGACAGGGTCCAGCTGGCCAGGCTGAGATGTGGGCATCATCCAGCCCCCTTAAGTTACCAGAAGAGGCCGGATGGCTCCATCGCTGATGCCTGTCCAGAATGTAACACAGCACCCCATACTATTAAGCACATTATGGAAGACTGCATTGCACACAATCACCTATGCCAGCAACACAACATACACTCCTTGAGGGCTCTGTGGGAAATCCCTCTCTCGGCCATGGCCTACCTTAGGGACTCGGGGCTGTTCGGCCAGACTGCCTAGGGAACGACAACTACTGAACAGTATGGCACAGAGGTTCTGTGACATTTTGATGTTTTATTGTACAGTACTGTAAATAGAAACCATTCAGTCAGGGTACATTTTTCTTATTTTGGACAATGCTAAATAATCTTACCTGCCCAGGTTGTAAGGGTGAGGAAGTCTCAGTAACATCTTCACCCTGAACATATCTGTTATTCAGGCTGATTTCTGTAGCGGTGTCAAATGGAATGAGCTCAGCTTGAAATAAGTACAGTATATGTAAATTTGTAAGTAGAGACTGAAAAAATTAGTAACTTCATTGGAATTGTGTATTGTCTCAGAATAATTAATGAACTGCAATATGCTGCAGTGGCCACACTCCCTCGATGAGGAGGTTCAAACTTTTTATGTTGTTTTGTAAAGGAATTAATTTCAGCAGGTTCTGATATATAATGGACACAAGTGCAGCTTTCCTTTCATTGTATTGCAGTAAAATTTTGATAATGATGTCTTTCATGCAAAGTAATAAATATGAGCAAGAATCTGAGTCATAGTAGGCACCGCTATTAGCATCTGACAGTACAGTAAAACCTCAATATGACGGACTTCAGTAGACCGAAATTTGCTTTTATCGGAATCGAGGAGCTACCAGACTAAATTCCTATGTATCAGAAAAAGTCTGATAAAGCCAGAAGTAGTTTGGACTATCTGACCACTTCAGCAATGTTCACCTCAATGAGGTAAATAAAAAACGTCTGTCAGTGTATAGTACAGTATTTTTTTGTTTTTCGCTGGTTGGATGTTCCGCCAAAACCATGCAAACTGTGAAACGTTGAAGTGTGAAGTTAAGAATCAGTGGGAAAAATAGAGGAACATTCCTGTAGGACATGTACCTACCCTATCAGAAAGTATTATAACACCAAACAGGCCCTACCCAGAATTAAAGGAAGAGTGTTTTCTAGTGCTAAAACAGCATAACACAATAAACATGTACCTGAAAAGACATTAAAACTGTTATTAAGAGCTGTAGCACCAAAAATCCTTACCAGAAATAAAGTGAAGACTGGCTTGAGTGGCACATGAAGGTGTGTTGGTTCCGAGATAATTTGCCGTCAGACAATTCCCCGTCAAAACATGGATGATTCCCTGTCAGGACAGTTCGCATCCTGGACGATTCCCTGTCATTCTATAAATATAGTTATTAATTAACCAATACTTTAATAACTATATTTCAGGGGGATCCATCAAAGTCTATGTTCAGTAGCATAGGCTTTGGATATTATTTATTAGTTGCCCGTTAGTCAATTAACTTGTTTCTTCCTCGCTGTAGTTGCCTTTGAATTATATTCTAGCGTCTCCCATAGCTGTCTTCATTAATGACGGCAAATTGTCTTGTTACTGTTGTGAATGCGAATTGTCGTGAAACCGGTGTGTTGAGGGTGGATGGGCTAGTTACTAGGTGACAACTGAGCATCAGTATGTGTTGTCTGCTGAGTGTCGGCTGCCAGTTGGGAGCGTTGAATTGTGGGGAGACTGGCGAATTGTGAAACAACTCGGAAACTTTTTTCTAGTGCGAAAAACGAAGGGTCGAAGTAAAATGCGTCGAAATACAAGGAAGTACCATACAGTATTGTTATATGTATTATACCATTTAATTAATGTATTGAAGGTATAATACAGAGTAGTACTGCAATGGTAGTGAAAACAGTTTAAAAACTGTTGGTGCGATCCAGACTAATGTCTGATGTATTGGGAAAAGTCCTGGTTAGCAGGCGGAAGTCTGGATGTCACTTTTATCAGAATTTTGCTTTTTTCGGAATGGCTTGGACCCCAATTAGTCCATTACCGCGAAGTCTTACTCTACATCCAATTCACGTGAGGATTCGGCTGTAATATTGCTGTTGTGGTCCCAGGCTCATATAGATGTGAACTTGGGTGCTGCAGGCTGAAGTTGCCCTTTTCCTTTGGAGGGATAGGGAGGAGTTTTATACTGTAATACTGGGCATTGGAACTGCCAGGCTATCAATGCCACCTTGTCAAGGTCCTTCAGATCTTCAGCCATCAAGCTTTTGGATAATGCTGCTAACTCATCATCAGTATTTTTATTTTTGAAAAGGTGGCCTACAGCAGCAACAGCCACCTGGATGCCATCTGTGCTTGATTCTTGGTACCTCAGTGCACAAGTACCCCCCCCCTTTTTTTTTCTTTTTTTCTTTTTTGGGTTCCTTGTAATTCCAGTTCACCATTTTTGCACAAGTGCAGTTGTACAGTTTTTTGTTTGCTCATTTATAAAGGCTCCAACATGGTTACATTTGTAAGCCTTGGTCACCGTATGGAGGCTCTTCGCATTGCTTGATCTCTATCAGCCTCTCTGTTCAGCCCCCTATCCCTGAGGTCACACTATGACCCCACCCCAGGTCACTTTTGGTCTGCCTGTAGCAGCTGTACCCTGAATTTTCACACCTCTCACCCTCTACATCTAGTTGTCATCTTTCATCCTTTCCACTTGTCCAAGCCATGTCAGTTTACCCATTCACACCACAACACTAATTCCAAGTCTCATCCTTCCTCTCAACTCTTTATTCACCATTCCTAACCTCCCCAGACCGGTCATTCAAGAATGCACTGTACATTCATCTAATCATTATCATATCTGCACATTTGAACATACAAATATCCTCCTCCTTCACTTCCCAGTCTCACTGCTGTACGGCATTTTGTGTCAAACTTATGTTGCATACGAGAACCCCTGTCATGGAGGAAGAGCCCTGTCAATATCAGGAACAGCAACAGCTTTCTAAGCTTCTTCCAACCACTCCTTACCCATGTCACTGTCAAACTTATGTTGCATACAAGAACCCCTATCGTGGAGGAAGAGCCCTGTCAATATCAGGCGCAGCAACAGCTTTCTAAGCTTCTTCCAACCACTCCTTACCCATGCCACTGATGTAGCTTAAGCCCCACCTCCAGCACATATCATGTCCCCCAAATGAGACTTGTATACACATTCAAGAGACTCTCCAGTAAAATTAAACCTGTCCCACCTCTTTGCCTCTGCATGCTCTCTTTTGCACACTGCACACACAAACTCAGCATTATTGTGCAGCCTACCTCTAATATTTCAACGTCTGTCATCGTTTCGTTTTTGAAGGCTCCAACATGCTTGCGTACATCTGCCTTGGTCACCTAATGGCAGCTCTCCATGCTCCTTGTTCTATGGCAGCCTCTCTGTTCAGTCCCTTAACCCTGAGGTCACACTTAACCTCTAAACCGCGGGGTTGTGTGAGGCAGTCCTGGCACTTCCAGCTGGTGACAATTTGCGCTCTGACTTATTTTTATAAAATATAGGCCCAAACTAGCCTGAGTGATATAAATAGCACTCAGCACTCTCCTACATTTTTTCATATATATTTATATTTTGAAGGCCCCGGCTAATTAAAAAGAAAACAGAGGCACCCAACTGACGGCCCACGGCTCGAGCCATCGCCACCGAGCGTCACGAAAGTGACGGCCTGCGATTAAGTGATTAATGACCTCGTCCCAGGTCTTTTTCAGTGTACTCCTGGCAGCCACACTCCTAGTATTAATGCTTCTCACTTTCTGCACCCAGTTATCATCCTCCATCCTCTTCACACACCCAAATCACATCAATCTACCTCTTCTCATCACAACATCAGTACGCTCCAGTCCCATCCTACATCTCAGCTCTTCCATCATAAACACAGCCCCCCCTGGCCTTGCACTCTGGGATGCACTGCACATCCACCATATCATTGTCATTTGTGTACGTTTGAGCCTGCAGATATCCTCTTCCGCCTAGGTCTCGTTACCATACAGTATTACACTTCTAACACATGCTGCATACAAAGATCCCTTAGCACATATGGAGAGCCCTATCAATGTCAGGAGAGGCAACAGCTCCCTGAACTTCTTCCAACCATTTCTCACCCTAGCCAGCCTCACCTCCAGCACATAACATGTCTCCCAAATTAAAAAACTTCCACACACTCAAGAGACTCACCACCAAGTTCAATCTTTTTACACTTGACAATCTCCACCTGCTCTCCTCGACATGCCACACACATAAAATCAGCATTACCTGGCAGTGTACCTCTAATACCACTACATCTCTTATGCATCCACTTATCACAGACACTGCACAAGATGGAATTACTTCCCATGCCCTTGTGGCAAATTGCACGTGGCCACTCTCCCTCTTCCTTGACAGTACTGTCACCAGCACTAGATATCATCACGTTTGTTTTATCTTCATTTATTCTTAAGCCCTTGCACCCCATACCATCCTTCCACTTCCTAAATCTCTCCTCGGGCTCCCTTTCATCCTCTGCAATCAACACCAAATCATCAGCATACAACATTTCCCATGGGAGTCCATTTCTGAAGTCACGTGAGAGGGCTTCAAGTACCCTGATAAACAAGGTACTCAAAACAGACCCTTGATGCACATCAGCATTCATGGAAAACTCATCACTCAAATCTCCATTCACTGTTACCTGGGTGCAAGCACCCACATACATGGTCATAACCACCCTAACCAGCCACTCCTCCATCCCAAGCTTTCTCATTGCCCACTTCACCACCTCTCTAAGGACTCTGTCAAAGGCCTTCTTCAGATTAACAAAAACAAAGTACAGTACTGTTCCCTTTTCTTTCCTATGTATTTTTCCTGAAGCTGTCGAACAATGAGTATGGCATCAGTGGTCCCCGTACCTGGCATAAACCCAAACTTCATCTCATCAGTATTTACTCCTTCTCAAATCATACCTTCTAGATCTTTCACCATTACCTTCATTATGTGATCTAAAAGCTTTATACCTCAATAATTTCCTCCTTCCAGGGCATCACCTTTCCCCTTGTACACATTTACAGTTACACTCTTCAGCCAATCATCTGGGACAACACACTCATAATCATGTTTATCAAGTCAGTTACTAATCTCACTCCTATATCTCCAGAGGCCTTCAACATTTCAACAGTCAACCCAGACACACTTGCTTCCTTCCTCACCTGCATCCTTCCTATTGCCTCACTCACATTAGCAGCGTCAATAAAGGCCAAGGGCCAAACGCTGGATCTGCTGGCTCCAAACCTTCCCTTTCCCAGTCAAGCTCCTCATTCAGCAACCAGCTATAATGCTCTCTCCATGCATTACCCCTCCTTCATCATTCTTCACATACACTGCTCACCCCTTCACCTGATTTGCCACTTTAAATATCATTTTCTTCCTTTCCACATGGTTTAGGTTATCAAGTAAAGGTCTCTGTGACTCAGACTTCTCCCTGTATACCTCTCTTTTAGCTCCACACTTAGCAGCCAAGTATTCCTTTTTGTTATCACCCTTCTTCCACTCCCAGAAAAGCTTTCTTTTTTCCCTAACTACACCATCTACACCCTCATCCCACCACCAAGCTACTTTACGTATTGGTGGGCCTTTTGACCAACCACATACTGCATCAGTAACTCTCAAGAGGTTGTTCTTGAGGACTGTACTGTTCATTAACGCCTCTGTCAAGGGCTCCCTGTTCAGCTGCCACTCATCATCTCACTGTAGAAAGCATCTCTTACTGGTTGGTTTTCCAGCTTCCATATTTTCCTTTTAGGTTCATAAGTCCTCTTTTTCATCACTCGTTCTTTAAGCACAGTGTCACATATCAATAATTTGTGCTGCTGCACACACTCCTCGCTTCTTATAACTTTAATATCCCTCGCCAACCTCCTATCAGCCCTCCTGACCAGAAAATAATTTCTCTGACTGCTATTTTCCCCAAACTTGTATGTAATCATCCTACTCTCTCTTTTCCTAAAATGTGTGTTGCACACAATCATGTTCATTGCCTCCCCAGACTCGAGCATCATTTCCCCTTCCTCATTTCTTGTACCATATGCACATCCCTGATATACTCCTTCATATCCTTGAGCTGCCTTACCTATATGACCATTTCAGTCCCCTCCCAAAATCACTATCTCATCATCCCCCATACCACCTTCTGCATGTACAGTATTAAGTTATCACAAAATCTATCCTTCTTTACCTCATCCAAGCCGGCCTGTGGAGCATATGCTGATATAACTGCAAACACCATTCCTCCGAACAAAATTTTCACTACTGATATCCAATCACTTACTCTCGTAACATTCATGGCATGTTCCACCCATTTCTACGCAACCAACACACCCACACCCCCATATCTGTCTGTCTCCTCCTGCCAAAACAGCTTATAGTAGCAATCCTTCCCAACAGTCTTTCTGGCTGATGCACCCCCTGTACTGGACTTCTTGCAAACATCCCACATCCAGTCACCTCCTACTGAATGCCTGAATGACTTCCCCTGCTTTATCCCTTTAACTTCATACATTCCATGAACCCACTTTCATCCCCTTAGGTGATTTAATGTCTTCAGGCTTGCTTTGAAGCTCATTCTTGTACAGTACACCAGTCTAGTACGCGAGCTGAGAGTGTGCAATTCGCCTTGTGCGCAAGGATCTATTTTTTAATATTTAAATATTTTTTAATATTTTGCTAACCAGAGTATGCGAGTCACATCCAGACGACGTGAGCTGGCAGGGAAAAACTGCCCCAAACCGGTGCTTTCCAGTGTGAACCCCAAGTGTGACACCTGCTTCTTCATTATATGTCCATAACAAGATGAAGAATGAAACAGACAAACAAAAAGAGGTGAAGGAAATTGCCGAAATTGTGAGCAGTAGCGAGGAGATGGAGGATCCTCCCCTCACCACCTCTGCTGGCTCGCCTGGCGTCATCCCCTCCACCTCCACTGCCCAACCTGACTCACCAGCCACCTCCCCTACCGCTTCCACAGCCCCACCTGACTCACCTGCTCCACTTGGCATACCAGCAACACTGACCATAATTACTGTTGCTGTATTCTGGAAGAAAGATAACATTCGACAGGCCGTAAATTTCTTTTTCATAGCCTGGAATAATATGACATTGGCAACCGTTAAACAAGCTGGACAATTTGACGTGAAGTCAGTTCGCTGTCCCAACAATAACGAGACAATTTGCCGTCATTAACCACTTAACTGTGGGCCGTCACTTTCGTGATGCTCGGTGGCGATGGCTCGAGCCATGGGCCATCAGTTGGGTGCCTCTGTGTTCTTTTCAAGTAGCCGGGGCTTTCAAGATATAAATATATATAAAAAATTTTAGGAGAAGCCTGAGTGATATATCATTCAGGCTAGTTTTGGCCAATATTTGAAAAAAGTAACTCAGAGCGCGATTTACCACCAGCGGGAAGTGCCAGGACCGCCTCCCACAACCCCCGCTGTTTAGGGGTTAATGACGACAGCTATGGGTGAAGTTTTGTTTTTGTTTTTGTTTTCGTTTTTGAAGGCTCCAACATGCTTGCATGCGTTGGCCTTGGTCACCTAATGGCGGCTCTTCACGCTTCTTGATCCCTGGCAGCCTCCCTATTCAGTCCCTTAACCCTTAAGTCACACTTAATGACCTCGTCCCATGTCTTTCTCGGTCTACCCCTCCCAACCCCTCCCCCAATATTAACACCTCTCACCCTCTGTACCCAATTATCATCCCCCATCCTCTCCACATGTCCAAACCACCTCAGCCTACATCTTCTCATCACAACACCAACACACTCCAGTCCCATCCTACCTCTCAACTCTTCCATCGTAAACCCAGCCCCCCCAGGCCTTGCACGCAGGGACGAACTGCACATCCACCTAATCATTGTCATTTCTGTACGTTTAAACCTGCGAATATCCTCTTCCTTTACTGCCCAGGTCTTGCTACCAAACAGCATCACACTCCTAACACAAGCTGCATACAAAGACCCCTTAGCACGTAGAGTCCTCTCAATGTCAGGAGAGGCAACAGCTCCCTGAACTTCTTCCAACCACTTCTCACCCTAGAAACCGAGCTAACTCCAGCCCCACCTCCGGCACATAACATGTCTCCCAAATAACGAAACTCCTCCACACACTCAAGAGACTCACCTGCAAGTTCAACCCTCTCACGCCTCACAATCTCCACCTGCTCTCTCCGACTCGCCGCAGACATGAAATCAGCATCATCTCGCAGTCTACCTCTAATACCACTACATCTCTTGTGCACCCACTTATCACAAACACTACACAAGATGGAATTGCTTCCCACACCCTTGTGGCAAACTGGACATGGCCACTCTCCCTCTTTTCTGATTGTACCGCCACCAACCCTAGATATCATCACTTTTGTTTTATCTGCATTCACCCTCAAGCCCTTGTGCCCCATACCATCTCTCCACTTCTTAAATCTTTCCTCCGCCTCCTTTTCATTCTCCGCAATCAACACCAAATCATCAGCATACAACATCTCCCATGGGAGTCCATCTCTGAAGTCACGTGAGAGGGCTTCAAGCACCATGATAAACAAGGGACTCAAAACTGACCCCTGATGCACACCAACATTCATGGAAAACTCATCACTCAAAGCTCCATTCACTCTTACCTGGGTGCGAGCACCCATGTACATGGCCATAACCACCCTAACCAGCCACTCTTCCAACCCTAGCTTTCTCATTGCCCACTTCACCACCTCTCTAGGGACTCTGTCAAAGGCCTTTTCCAAATCAACAAAAACAAAATACAATTCCCTTTTCTTTCCAATATATTTTTCCTGAAGCTGTCGAACAATGAATATGGCATCAGTGGTCCCCCTGCCTGACATAAACCCAAACTGCATCTCATCGATATTCACTCTTTCTCTAATCATACCTTCTAGAACTCTCTCCATTACTTTCATTATCTGATCTAAGAGCTTTATACCTCTGTAATTTCCCCTTTCCAGGGCATCACCCTTTCCCTTGTACACATTTACAATTACACTCCTCAGCCAGTCATCTGAGACAACACACTCATATATAATCCTATTTATCACGTCAGTGACTAAACTCACCCCAGTATCTCCTGAGGCCTTCAACATTTTGGCAGTCAACCCAGACACACCTGCCGCCTTCCCCACCCGCATCCTGCCTATTGCCTCACTCACAGTAGCAGCGTCAATCAAAGGCCAAGGGCCAAACACTTGATCAGCGGGCTCCAAACCTTCTCTATCCCAATCAAACTCCTCATTCAACAATCGGCTATAATGCTCTCTCCATGCATTGCATCTTTAATATCCTCACTGTTCACCACCACCCTTCCATCATCATTCTTCACACACTGCTCACCTACAATGTCCCGATTATCCCTCTTCACCTGATTTGCCACCCTAAAAATCATATTTTTCCTTTCTCCATGATTTAGATTATCAAGTAAAAGTCTTTGTGACTCAGACTTCGCCCTGTATACCTCTCTTCTAGCCCTACGCTTGGCAGCCAAGTACTCCTCCCTGTTACCACCATTCTTCCATTCCCGGAAAAGCCTTCTTTTCTCCTTAACTGCAGCTCCTACACCCTCATCGCACCACCGAGTTACTTTATGTCTTGGTGGGCCTCATGTCCAACCGCATATTGTATCGGTAACTCTCAAGAGGTTGTTCTTAAGGGCTCTATACTGTTCATTGACGCCTCTATCTACGGCTTCCTGTTCAGCCACCACTCTCCTCATCTCACTATAAAAGGCATCCCTGTACTGATTGGTTTCCCAGCTTCCATATTTTCCTCCTAGGTACATATGTCCTCCTTCTCATCACTCGATCCTTAAGCACCATGTCACAAATCAACAGTTTGTGCTGCTGCACACACTCCTCGCTTCCTATAACTTTAACATCCCTCACTAATCTCCTATCAACCCTCCTGACCAGAAAATAATCTATCTGACTACTATTTCCCCCGGACTTGTACGTAATCAACCGGCTGATTCTTTTCCTAAAATGTGTGTTGCACACAATCATGTCCATAGCCTCCCCAAACTCGAGTATTCTTTCCCCTTCCGCATTCCTCACACCATACGCACATCCTCCATGGACTCCTTCATAACCTTGAGATGCTTCACCCACATGACCATTTAAATCCCCTCCCAGAACCACTACCTCATCATCACCCATACCACTCACTACACGTATTAGATCATCCCAAAATCTATCCTTCTGTGCGTCATCCAATCCCACCTGTGGAGCATATGCCGATATAACTGAAACCAATTTTAGCCCGACCAAAATTTTCACTACTAATATCCTATCACTTACTCTCATAACATTCATGACATATTCCACCCATTTCTCTGCAACCAACACACCCACACCCCCATATCCGTCAGTTCCCCCCTGCCAGAACAACTTATAGTAGCAATCCTTCCCAACAATCTTTCTGGCTGATCCACCCCTGTACCGGACTTCCTGCAAACATGCCACATCCACCCACCTCCTACTGAATGCCTCAGCAACTTCCCCTGCTCTTCCTCTCAAACTTCCCACATTCCACAAACCCACCCTAAACCCCCTGGGTGATTTGCTGTCCTCAGGCTTGCTTTGGTGCTTGTTATTGTTCATAGTCATAGTCGGTAAGATAAAGGGGGGTAAACATTCCAAAGGCCCGACCCATTGCACAGACCCAGGTCCAGGCAATGGATCTGGGACCCCTAGCCCACCAGCTTACCAGTGGCTGTGGTAGTGGCCTCGGGGCACCCTGCCAGGACAGCTGCAGAGACACCCTCCAAGCGCGGCTTGGCACTGCAACTGCCCCGCCTTTATACACCCAATGATAGGGCAGCCTCCTGGGGCGCTACTCCCAGGTTCGGGCCCCTCTCTATTGAGTGGAAGCGGCAGCCTGGGAACCGCAATGCCCTGTACCCTCTAGCACAGGTTCGAGCCCCATCTCGCCCGGACCCATGATCTATGCTGGCGGAACCCCAGTCAAGCCTCCCCCCAAAGTCCGCGACTAGGTAGCGGGAGCAAAGTTTTCTGGCCGCATGCCCTTGCTGGCGTCAACCCCTGTAACGCAGTGGGATACGTTGTGTAATATGTAAAGCGCATGTGGTGTAGTGCATAGGATAGTTAGAGGAAATGTTTGGGAGAGTATGCTGGTCTACTTCCCATGTTACTGTCACTCTGAAAAGGTCAGCAAAGGGGGATGGTTAGGTAACTAGTGAAACAGGAGCTCCAGCTCTCCCTATCACCATTATTCCCATTCCACCAGTATTCCCCTCGGGAGTACTACCCTGTTCGGCCCGTACTACAGCCTCCTCCTACGCTAGAATATAATTGTCTTGACGGGGTATCGTCCATTTTTTGACGGGGAATTGTCTGAAGGCGAATTGACTTGTCAGCGAAATGTCTCGGAACCAAATAAGTGTGGTCGGCACTCCTGCCACAACTCGTCTGTTGAGATAGTGAGAGAGCAGCCATCAGAATGAATGATTAATGATTGGACTTGTAAATTAGATTTCAAGAAAATGCCAGAAACAGTATCACGACTGAGTGAATGCATGCCATCATTCACTCATCACTCGCTTTCTTTCACAGCAGTCATCACACCATACACCTTCTTAACTCATTTAAGGCGTCTGGCAATAGATAGATAGATAGATCACTGAAACCTCGGTTCACTCTCACTTTT
>JAGKTI010002083.1:0-20622 GCA_018397915.1 Birgus latro
TTTTATTTTATTTTATAATTTTCGGGCCTTATTAATTAAATGATAAAAGAAAAAAAACTAATCTAAAAACCCTAATACTAATATCCTAACCAACAAATCGCTAGCCTACACTAAATCCTAGAGATACAAATAGCTAGCTAAACCTACACTATACCCCGACCAAGAGAACACCATCGACTGCAGATATGTAATGCCTGTCAACAGTACACACCTGCATTCATCACCTGCTGACTATTAGTCGGGGCACAAACTAATATTGGGGACATCAGTATACGAAAGAGAACCGGAGGAGTCAGGAACATTTCCATATACGTCATCTGTCGGCCCTAATTAAGATAACTTACACAAGCTCATAGAGTGCCTTTACATATGTACCTCCCCCAACAAAACACCATCGACTGCAAATGCCCAATACCTTTCTATATTGCATACTTGCACTCATCAGCTGGTGACTGTCAGGAGAGTAATGGGGTTTAATATAGGGGACATCAATATTAGAAACAGATCAGTCAGAAGTAGGAACTATTTCTAATACGTCAATTGTCAACCCTAATTAATAGTATATATACATATTTACAGTCGGTAAAAACCATGACCATATAGTAAAAAAGTCACATCACTCTGTTCAGTCCGGTCTCTCTCAAGAAAGCCATCAATTTATCAGTCATAACAATGTTCTCATCACCCAGGATGGTAAAAAGGGTGAAGGGGACGTCTGCTGCAGCACCGTAATTTATAAGTGAAGCACGTTCACGAATAAATCGCCGACAGCGCAGGATGTTATGACCAATAGAAAACACCGCATCACGGGTATTACAGTGCAGTGGGAAGCGTCTTTCCATATAGGGTTTCATGTGTGTTAAAATGGTGCTGTTTAATCGTAGCCGTGCCAACACTTTTTCTTCCAGGTGACTGGGGCGGTAGGCAGTAGCCTAGTCGCCCAGGTATGGCTTACAAGTTGGAATATTAAGTCTGGTCCACTGACCTTGCCACAGAAGATTTATTGATTTCTTTCCGAGAGAGAGACTCGACCAGAGATCACGAGGAACGTCCCAAGTCTCCTCGAGTTCTACAGCCGATTTTGCAAGTAAGTCAGCCTGCTCATTGCCATAGATACGACAATGACCAGGCATCCAGATCAGTGTGAAGGACATGTTGCACGAATGGAGTTTATTAATAATGTGGCCCTGGATCTCATTAGAGTCCGTATTACAAGAAGCAATTGCCTGAAGGGCTGATTTTGAATGTGAAAATATGACAAACGAGTCATGCCTAGAATTTATAGCGTAGTCTATGGCTTTGTCGATAGCAAAAAGTTCGGAGGTAAACACAGATGTATGAGTCGGCAGTCAATACCTGAGGGCACATTCAGTCGACCATACACTAGCACCCACACACTGACTCGACTTGGAGCCATCGGTGTACAACTGGTGGGATCCCAGGTGACGAACAATGATGTTACGAAACAAGTGGTGGACCTCCGCCTCCGGCACCTTGGTCTTTGGTGCTGGGAGCCAGGAAACATCAACGATAAAGCCAGGTGGCTCCCAAGGCGCTATATTTTTAGTCACCAACTTGTCACCATCACTGAGGTCCACACCAAGCTCCTGAGTCACTAAGTGGAGGCAAACAGCAAGTGGCAGACACCCCCCCCCCCGCATAAGATGATGGTATTGACGCAGGGGGGGTACAGGCCACATTGCCGATATTACTCTTTCTATATGTCCGTACACCGTAGGAAAATGCTAGGTGGTCTCGCCGAATACGGGGGGGGAGGCACATTCGCCTCCACTTCCATACAAGCTACACGTGCACACTGGACAGCTCCAAGACACATTCGCAAACATTTATTCTGTAACACACTCAATCCTTTCAGCGTGGCATCAGATGCCGAGCCATACACCTGTGCGCCATAGTCTAGCTTGGATCCAATAAGGGACTTATACACCATTAATAAAGATTTTCTGTCGGCACCCCATGTAGTACCTGCTAGGTACTTAAGGACATTTAACGGTTTAGTGCAACGAGCAAGGAAGGTATTAACATGAAGTTTAAAATTCATTCTGCAATCAAAGTGGAGGCCCAAAAATTTTATAGAATTTTGAAAAGGTACCGCTTGATTATCCAAAAATAAATGCAAATCGGGGACATTATGATTAGTGAAAACTACAGCGCCACATTTAGGGACGGAAAACTTAAATCCCCACTGCAAGGCCCATTGGTGGACGGAATCAAGGGCTGCTTGAATCCGCCCAGCCGAAAATTGTGCATTACGGGACGAATGCCATACTGCACAATTGTCAGCATAGAGCGAGTATTTAAGATTCCTCAGGATGGGAGCTGATGGCAGAATATCATTGATCATAATACTAAATAAAGTGGGACTAAGCGCACTTCCCTGCGGCACCTCGTTTTCCTGAATAAATATATCCGATGTTACATTACGGGGCAATTTGACAGAGAAAGTCCTGTCCCTTAAGAAATTTGAAATAAAAATAGGGAGATTACCTCTTAAACCAGAAGCATACAACTTCATTAGTATTCCGTGTCGCCATGTCATGTCATAGGCTTTATGGATGTCCAAGAACACCCCTATCATGAATTCTTTATTGTCAAACGCCTCTGCAATACAATGCTCCAAATTCATTAAATGATCTAGTGAACTTCTGTATTTACGGAAGCCACATTGTCGATCATTTAATAAATTCTTCGACTCTAAAACAAAAAGGAGCCTATTATTAACCATTCGTTCCATGACCTTACATAGACAAGAAGTCAACACAATAGGACGAAATGAACTGGGGTTCATAAGACGACTAGCCTCTTTAGGTATCAGTATGACGTGGGCAAAGTGCCATGAGTTTGGGAACGTTCGGGACGCCCAAAGCTCATTGTACAATGCTAACAGCTTAATCAGGTTGTCTTGATTAAGATGCTGGATCATACCGTACGTGATGGTGTCTGGTCCAGGGCTGGTGTCTTTACAGGATTTAAAGGCAAGGAGCAGTTCATCTTGCGTAAACTCTTTGGTGTTCGGTGAGTCAATGTCTTCTGTGGCAAAGTCTAATATCTGTAGCTCAACCGTGCATTTATGATGTTGGAAACGCTGGCCATAATTGGCTGAGCTACTTACATGCAAAAATATGGCGAGGATGTTAGCAACGTCCACGGGATCGTCATTAATGATGTTATTGACCTTCAGGGTGGTAATGGGAGAGTAAGGGCCTTTATTATTTAATATTCTAATAGTGGACCAGACTTTACTTAATGGTGTGAAACGATTCACCGTGGACACAAAGGACCGCCAGCAGTCACATTTGGCCTTTCGTATTAGTCTCCTTGCCTCAGCCCGTGCCTGTTTATATGCAATAAAATTTTCCTCAGTGGGCTGACTATCAAAAATCCTGTATCTCCTATTGCATTTCCTTAATGCTTGTCGGCAATCCAGCGTCCACCAATGTGCTCTATGCTTCGCATGAACTACAGAAGTCTTGGGAATAGCAGCTTCAGCTGCGTGTATTATGGAATTGGTTAGATTTTCGACCTTAACATCCATGGTCTCCCCAAATATATCTAAATTGGTGATCCTTGAGAAGGATCCCCAGTCTGCTTTCTTATAGTTAAATTTTGGAGGTGGAGGGTCTGAACCAATGTCGCGTATATAAGAAAGACAGATGGGTAAATGATCACTTCCCAAGGAGTCGTCATAGGGGTCCCACGAGAAATCTTGATGTAAACCTGGGGAGGGCAGCGATAAGTCAATGGCCGAAAAGTTACCAGTACGATCATCTACACGAGTCTCTCTATCATCGTTCAGAAGACAGAGGTTGGACTGTAGTATTAGGTCGGCTACTTGCTCCCCACGACCATCGATCCTCAAGCTACCCCATTGATAGTGATGGGCGTTAAAGTCGACCAACACTAACTTATTTCCGGGGAGATGTTCAAATAGTGAATTTAAAGCATCACTATCAGTGGGGCCATGTGGAGGACAATACAGAGAGTAAATGGACATATATGTGTTATTAAATTTTACTCTGCACGCGACAACTTCCAGAGTAGAATTTAGAATCACTTCCGTTTGTGGGTGTGATTTGTGTGTGTATATGGGAACTCCGCGATCATCATATCTTCTATACGAGTGGTAGTGTTTGAGCTGAGGAGGGTCAGGGTGATCTACCAAGCACGTCTCCTGTAGACAAATAACATCTGACCTGTGTATAGCAAGCAGAATTGCTATATTGTGTAATTTATTCCCAAGAGTCCTACAATTCCATTGTAATATAGTGAACGCGATGGTTTAAGATTTATGTTGAGGGGCAGTGTGCTTAGTCTTTTTATGCCGCCTATCACGGTGCTTGTTGACGGAAACCTCCATGTTATCATCAATGACAAGGTTCCCAGAAACCCCCGAGGAAGAGCTACCCTTTTTTTTTTTTCCCTTGCTGGAGTAAGAACTGGAAAAACATGAGGACGTGGCTTCTTTGTGAGGTGGTCATGTTACTCTTAATAGACTTGTCAGACTTCGTTTTAGGCCATACTGATGGAGAGGCAGCAACAGCCTGAGAATATGTTGAAGCCTCAGGGATGTCAGTGAGAGAGCTGGAGCGGATAGGAGGCTGAGATGGAGAGGCACAGTGAGTGGCAGGAGCGAGAAGGACAAGGTCAGTCTGCATTTCGATAGAGCGCATCACAGAACGGGACATTACCTCCGAAGCATAGGACCTGTTAGGTGTGGGAGTTGCCTGCAACTCCTTCACCTTTTTCCTAGCTTCGTAGCAGGAAATACCCTCAGTTGCCTTCACCGTGCAGACCTCCTCCTCCTTCCACTTGGGACAGTCCCTAGAGGAAGTGGAGTGAGTACCCTTGCAGTGAAAGCAACATAACGCCTCGGATGTACAACGTTCCGCATCATGACCCTGGCATGCGCACTTGCCGCACACTGGTTCGGAAGCCCGACAATTCTTGTCACCATGCCCATACAGCTGGTATTTCAAGCAACGGAGAGGATTGGGAATGTATGGCCGTTCATGAACAATTTCGTAACTAACTCTGACATGACTAGGGAGAGAAATTTTGCCAAACGTCAAGATAATAGTTGCCCTCTTCGTCCTCATGCCTTCGAACCAACGAGTAATAAATCTGGCACCAATTACGTCCTGCTGCGCCAATTCACATACGATTTCGTCCTCGCTCATCACCATGAGATCCTTGCAAGTGGCAACACCCTTGCAAGAATTCATGGAGACTGGGATTTTCGTCACGACATCGTACTCGTGGAATTTTCGCAGTTTAAGCAAATCTTTCACCTGCGAGGAATTAACAATTTTGACCAGGAGATCTCCGTTAGCAAGTTTTTTTACTTGTTCCACCTCTCCTGCACAATGGTCAATCACCTTCTTGATAAGGAAGGGATTGAGTCTGGACAGGGGAGTGGAACCTAGAGCACTTATCATCACGTAGGTTGCATTCCCTACGGGAAAGTCAAGTGGGGTTCGAATCTGGCGTCCGTCAGTCAAGGGGCTGTCAGTCTGATGATTCCTATCGTCGGGGGGACAGGGGCGTCCGTCATAATAACCACCTTCCCCTCACGGGGGAAGTGGGAAGAAAAAGAAAAACAAGCAAGGGACAAAGTACCCGGGGGAGACACTCCTAGTCTGAGATTACCCTCTCAAACCACTCTCGGGAGGACGCGGCTGTGTATAACTCACACCCCAGAGCGATCAGTAGGGGGTACACACCAGAGGTGAGTAAGCAAAGGCAATCTCAGGAAGTAGATATAGACACCTACTATATCTTCTAATAGGGCAGGGAGGAAAATTAGAACTAGCTAGCCTAACTTTATTTGCGCCGAGTGTCAAAAACTATTGGCAGTGGGGCAGCCCTACAAAGCTAAAGGAGAGCTCAGAAAATACACGTCCACTCTCCTGGCCAGAGATGGTTGTTGTTGTTGTTGTTGTTGTTGAAATTTTCCTCCCTTGGGAGGACCGAGCTCAGGGTGGAGAGCCCGTCAGAGTGGTGCAGTAAACAAGGGGGCGTCCTCTGCATGGTGACAGAGGACGCTGGCGTAGGGGGGGGGGGGCAGGGCGGGGCGAGAGAGCAGAGTGGTCGCGGTGCCAATGGTCGGGCGCCGACGAACTGCAGTGGTGGCGCCCCGACGATACCCCCGCTCGCCCAGCTCCCCAGCAGCAGGTGGAGGCCCAGGGTGGAAGGCCCAGTCAGAGTGGTGGAAGGGTTAGCCCCGGTCCTGGAAGAGGGAGGGTAAAGTGGAGACCCTCAACCTCCTGGTGGCGGACAGGGCTGCTCCAGTAAGGGACAGGCCCATCCTCCCTGGCGGAAACACTGCTGCAGAGAGCTGGTCCCACCGAGAGCAGCGGTGGAGGTGTTGTCTCGGTGGGAGATGGACTGCGTGTCTCCCAGAGATGGGTTAGCACAAGGTTTTGCTGAATTACAATCTCTCTCTCTATACCGGCTTAGGGAAAGTATGGTAGAATACACCCAGTATTTATGGCACCTCTATTACACTTATATTTTGGACACAGAAATACATTTGTTACAATTTCCCACTATAGCATAGCACTGGACTGCACTGATGCAAGGGTTAAATTACGTTAACACTATGTCGATATATACAAATCTGGTTGGCGGCCTATCACGGAGGGTGCCGGCCGCATGGTCACACACTGAGAGGGGGGGGACAGGTATTTTAGAGAAACACTCGGAGATGGATAGATACACGGTAGCTAACGTGCCTGTACACTGGGGAGGGGGAGACTTAATAAACAAGGGGTGGCACGATCACTTTGTAGGTGTCGTTTCCAAAGGACACTGTGTGGGTAGTTTCACAAACACTGGTGTGCCATTACACTAGGGAGGGAGAGAATTAATAATCAAGGGTATAGCACGATCGATACAATATAGTTTTTCTGTTTGGTCACCGTGGTTGTTTCGTTCACTGGGGGGGGAGTGAGTGACATTACACAATCGGGGGCGCACTGCGCTCCATTCGTAATATACCATAGACCAAGATCACTAGTGGGCTCATCCAATCTTATACTCTGGGCTTTTCTGGTCACCTAATCACGAGAACACACTGTAAGGAATCACTCGTGTTACACATACGACCGCTATACATGTATCTGGGTCTAAGAGGCACACACTGTTAGAGTCCGTCTTCACTATCAATGGTGGGCCGAGGATTGAACCCTCCATCAGGAGGGTGGGCAGAGAGACACGCCCTTCACAGGGCCTCACACGGAGGTGCGGGGCTAGGGGCTCAGTCCGTGGGGCGGGCCCAGAGAGGTCCCACCAGCAGGTAAGTCGTGCCCTGGTGTTCGTGGCGGCTCCCGGGGTGTCTGAGAACCTAGGGTACTGGAACCCTGGGTGGCTGGACTGCAGCAACGGCCAGAGGGCAGCGTCGCTGTCAGGGCCGCCTCATATGAACCTCGGGCTGGGGGAGTGGTCGACAGGGCCCAACGCCGGCTGCTTCGCCTGCTGGAACTCTGCCTCGGGTGCTGCTCATACTGGCGGAGCTGAAGGGAACCAAGGCCTCAGGTAAGGCCTTGCCAAGGCTCCGGAAAAGGGTCCTCCCCAGTCACTCCCTCTGCAGGGGAGGGGGTGCATCCTGCCTGGCCACAGGAAACAGGGTGGGCCAGGCAAAGGACTTCCCTGTCTGGAGCTATCCCGGGAACAGAGGGTGAGGAATGGACTGTCTCCAACTCTGCCTACCCTGTACAGCTAGTGGCTGGCACGGAGGTTCCTCTGCCCCATTGGAACTCAGGGCTAGCGTGAGATGCAGCTCGCTCTATCCTGTCTCCGTAAGGGGAGTGAGAGTCTCCTGTAGGAGAGGAGCGGACTATGGCCTGCTCTGCCTCTGGCTCAAAGCGGCTAGGGGCCAACGTCGTGGTCCTACAGTGGACTATAGCTCTGGTATGGCTAGGGGCCTGTACCATGGAGCAGAGAACACTAGTAGCAGAGGGACGGACAATGGCCGATCCTGCCTCATACCCAGCACGGCTAATGGCTGGTGCTGCGGCGCTTCTCTGGGGGGAATGACTGCAGGTAGTGGATGACTGGTGGCCAGTCCGACCTGACCGACACAGCTTGTGGCCGGTGTCGCGGCCCTTCAGGGGGGATGCAACTGGGGAACGGACTGTAGTTGGTTCTGCCCCTTTCCCGGTATGATGGTGGCCAATACCACGGCGTTGCGTGGAGTTGCTAATGCAAACTCCACCCCTTACCTGGCGAATGGAATTCTGGCCGGAGACTAGGCGCCAGCAACAGCTACCTTCCCGGGACATCGGCTGGAAGGATACAGGTATGCCGTTCCTGTCCCGGGCCGCTCAGTGTCAGCGGCGGACCCCTGGTGATCCTTGGGGGGCTGTGGGTGCTGGTGTCGTCTGCCCCGGCATCCAGGTTGTGTGCGGCCCTTACCCCTAACTCCTGTATTTCAATTTTATTATTATTATTATTATTTTATTATTATTATTATTATTATTATTATTATTATTATTATTAACTATAAGAAAGAAGGACGTAATCCAGTGTTAGCCCTTAGAAAGCAGCTGACATCTTTGGTATTTTTCTGACTAACTCTAGACGATTTTTCTTGTGTGATGGAAGCACTAGTGATGTCCAAAGGCTAAAGGTTTGATAAGTCTATCAACCCATAAACAAGGCCTTGAATTTGATCCAGATGATCAAAAAGGACTCAAGAAAATCCCCATCGTCTAAGGGTTAAGGAAGTAAGAAATAAAATTAATCGAGTAATACAGTATAATGTGAAGGTTGTCTGGGAGGTAGAAAGACGTAAACTAAAAGGCAAGGAGAGAGAGAGAGGGAAAAAGGAATTAGCAAGTGAAACACATAAAGGGACAATGGCTAGTTTGGTGTTATGCATTTAGGAATAATATAATTAATACTTCAGGAATGGGAAGGTGAAAGGAAGTAGAATAACATTGTTGATAGAAATTATGTATTATTGCCACTCCGATTTAAGAGGATTGGTTGATCACTTCCCAGCATGGCAACGCCATTGGTCGAATAGAGATGGTATATATGTGTGTAATATCAGTAATGTAAAAATGCAACACTTACCTTGTCTTTTCATCAAAATGATAAGGATTATTATGTTTAATACCTTGCGAAACTGTCATTAAAATGCGCCCTGACAATGACACCCCCACCCACAGTGATGGGGAGGAAACAGCCACCTTACAGGTGACTCGGCCTTCCGGGCCACAATGACACACCTCACCTTCTCCCATAAGCCCCTCCTCCTCGCAACCAGACCAGACCCGAGGTAGCAGTCCGGGAACATTACTCTCCACCCGTAACAGCCATCACCAGACTTGGGGTGGGAGTTGCCCTAAAGCAGCCCCATGCAGCAGCCCAGCAACATCCGCTGGAATTGCTGGAGAGGGAGCAACTGCCGGTTCTTCCTTGTCTGCCACCCACCTTCAGGAGCGGATGCACTGTTGCTCCCGTCAGGCTAGCCGGTGCGGGAGCATCCATCAGAACTCTCTTGCCCATCCTAAGACAGGGAACAGAGTTGTGGTAGCGTCTGCTGGACTTGCCACTGCGGAGTCACCCGCCAGGTACGCCGTGGCTGCGCCAGACCCCTAGCAGGAGTGTGGTAGTGTCCGCCGGACCCGCCCGACCGAGAGTATCCAATCTCCCTCCTGCCGCCCTCGGAACGAGAGGTGCCTCGGCAACATCCACAGGACTTGCCCGGCCAAAGGAGCATCCGCCAGATCCTCTTTTCCCTCTCCTCCGTCAGGGTGCCTCGGGAATGTCTGCAGGGCTTGTCAAGCCTGAGGAGCATCTGCCAGATCCCATCCTTCCCTGGTGTGGAGTTGCAGCGACGCCCGTAGGGCCTGCCAAGCTGAGGGAGTGGGCTCAGGCTCCCTCTCCTCCATGCAGCTGGAGGCTAATGTAGAGGAGCAAGTCTCTGGCTTGGCCCAACCCTCCTGTGGCTGAGCGAGACGCCCTTCCACTTCCCCCCCTCACCACCTGGGGTGGAGATCTTTCCCCTACAGGTTCGTCATGGAGTGGACCTGTCACAGGGATCCAGTCCAACCAGCCACCTTCATCCCCACTGCAACACTGACGGACTCGCAGGGGCACCGTGGCCGCAGGCGAATCCTGATGGCCTCCTCTTCCCGAGACCGCAGTCTTCGACCACCGAAGGGCGCGCCCTCCTCTCCGGGCTCCCCTGGGTCCCAAGGCGTCCTCTGCACTCCGACGATGGCTTGAGCCATACATAGGACCACTCATCTCCTGGCCCTGTTCGGCCCTAGTCCTGAGAGCCTGACTACTCCCGAGGCCACCTCCCAACGGACCCGAGGTGGGCCTCCCGTGACGCCTATGGAACGTCCCCGATGTGAGGTGACTCCACCGTCTCCAGCTGGCCTCGTCCCCGCTGCAATGCTGGCGGACTCACAGGGGCATCGTGGCTGCAGGTGACTCCTGACGGCCTCCTCTTCCCGAGACTGCAGTCCTCGACCACTGAAGGGCGCGCCCTCCTCTCCGGGCTCCCCTGGGTCCCAAGGCATCCTCTGCACTCCGATGACGGCTTGAGCCATACATAGGGCCACTCGTCTCCTGGCCCTGTTCAGCCCTAGTCATGAGAGCCCGACTGCTCCCGAGGCCACCTCCAAACGGACCCAAGGTGGGCCTTCCATGTGCCTACGGGACATCCCCGACATGAGGCGACTCCACCGTCTCCAGCTGGCCTCCCTCCTACACTGGGCCGCCTCTTGAACCTTCCGAGAGCATGAGTCTCCCCTCCTCCTGCTGCCACTCCCACAACGTGTTAATCCATGTACCTCCCCCAGTAAAACCGGTCCCCTTGTGGCGTCCCTCCTCCCCCCATGTGACCTCTGTGTATTCCCCTTCCCTCAGTGAGTGATATCTCCCCCCCCCATATCTCCCTCATACCCCCAGTTCGTGAGTGAAATAAGCAGTGGCTTCCCCAGTGACTCCCAATGGACTCTCACCAGTGCCGAGGCTCAGTGTCCCCACAGTGATAAGGGGGAGAGACATCTAAAGACTAGTATTAGGCTGGGAGAAGGCCGGAACATTAGGTGCAGCCCCACTTAGTGAGCCACAGACTCATTACTCCCCATGTGCCACTCTGCTATATTGAGTGTTGCCTCAGTGTATTGTAACGGATTTCTGTAAGTGCCACATGAGATATTCTATATTGTACTGTCCGTCAATCTGGTTAATATATGTGCAATACTGGTTTGCCTGTGTTTTTGCCCAGTTCCTTTGGTATATGTTCTAGCCCGGTCGTGTAGTAAAGAACCCCTAAAAGCTTGTGCCTGTGACTTACGGTGTAAGAAGTCGAGCCTTTGACACAGCAGAAAACCTGAGGTTTGAGCCTGTGTGTTACGGAGCGAGAAGTCGCACCATAAAACACAGCGCATAACTGTTATCATAACACTGTATTTATCAGCTTCTTTCGGAGTATGCAGTTATATGATTCCCAAATACTTACCACCAAATTACGTGTTTTCTCTCTCTCTCTCTCTCTCTCTCTCTCTCTCTCTCTCTCTCTCTCTCTCTCTCTCTCTCTCTCTCTCTCTCTCTCTCTCTCTCTCTCTCTCTCCTTGCCTCGTAGTTTACGTCCTTCTACCTCCCAGACATCCGTCACATTACATGACATGATTAATTTAATTTCTTACTTCCTTAACCCTTAGACGATGGGGATTTTCTTGAGGCCTTTTTGATCGTCTGGATTAAATTCAAGGCCTTGTTTATGGGTTGATAGACTTATTAAACCTTTAGCCTTTGGACATCACTAGTGCTTCCATCACACAAGAAAAATCATCTAGAATTATTAAGAAAAAATGCCAAAGATGTCAGCTGCTTTCTAATAGCTAACGTTGGATTACGTCCTTCTTTCTTATACTTATCTCATAAATAATAATAATAATAATAATAATAATAACAATCATCATCATCATCATAATAAAACTCGGTATGTGCCATTTATCTAACATCGCCACAGGCTCTCTCCCTCCCCTGTCTGCCTCCCCCCCCTCCCCCTCTGCGTCTCCTCCCTTCTCCCTTATTACTCTGGTGGACGAGCGCTGCGCTCTGTATGGGCTATGTTTGGAAATATATGCCTGGCAGGAACTGTCGGCGAACTTTTGCTCGTGGGTGTACCATGGGAACTCCGACTTCGTAGGATCTCCACAGCGATAATTCGACTGATTGCGGGCTTGTACTCAGGCGCTGAGAGTGCTGTCAAGTGTGTGTGTGTGGGGGGGGGGGCGGACATCCGACTTCTTCCCAGTAAGTTCTGGTGTAAGACAGGCCTGTGTCCTTCCCTCCACTCTTTGCTACACATGCATGAATTGAGTACTGGACTGAACTGTGAGTCGAAGCCACTGTGGGATATGAACTGACAATCTCAGGGTTACTGACCTTGACTTTGCTGATGATGCAGTTATCCTAGTGAAATAACTGGAGACACTAATGAGTGCGCTCAAGGAATTTCGTGAGAATGCGAAGCCATTGGGATTTAAGGTCCCCTGGGCCAAGACCAAAGTCCTGGCATTTGGTGGCGTGTTGGATGATGCAGTTCAGTCTGTCCAACCACGTGGTGAGGATATGGAAGTCTTGGAAAGATTCACTTATCTTGGTAGTGTGGTCCATAAGAAACGTAGACCAGACAATGAGATCTCTCATTGCACTGATCTGACCTACGGAGGTATGGATTCACCCAATTTGGGCATCTAACGCTGTTGTTATTTGTGTAGAAGGGTGAAAGTCCACATCTTCAAGGCGCTGGTGCTCCCTTTGCTACCTTATGGCTGTGAGAATGGACACTAAACCGTGACCTGAAGCAGCAAACTGACTCCTTTGGTACTAAGTGCCTTCACAGGATCTTGGGATATTACTGGTACAACCAGGTGCATAGCGAGCGACTACTCCGTGACACTGAATTAAGGCCTATTACCCACATAATAGTCAACGCCAACTCCAGCTATTTGAGCACGTGGTCTACTTTCCTGAAGCTGATTCTGCTCTCACAGGGTGATTTCTGAACGAGTTAACCCAGGGTGGTGGAGACCAAGGGGAAGGCCACGTAACTCATGGCTGGAGCAGGTGGATCACTCCTATCGGGAGATACTTCGAAAGGGAAGAGTCACTGCCTGGAGGGTTGAACAAAACGACCCACGTGGGTGGAGTCGGAGGATGAGTGATGCTATGCACTCCGCGGCGTTTGCACTTTCTTGATTGATTGGTCTTGCCTCACACCGTCTTCAGCAAATGCAGTTATATACAGTTAGTGGTTATAAAATCGTGGGTATAGCCACACGCCCTTTATCAGATATTAGCTATAGTGTATGTTATAAACTGTAAAGGAATTTGTAAGGTATATTACATACATGAGTGCTTAGTAATATCAGAGTAGTATAGAAAACAGCATGAGGCCCAGCCTAAGGCGTTGACATTGCACCGCCTTATCAGCGCGTCGTATGGGGTCGGTGAGTGATGGCCAAAATACCCTCCAACACGACGCCACTCACTCTGTCACATCTTTCTATAGGGTCTCTAATCTTCGCTACATTTAGTCGTTCAGTTGTTTCACACATGTCCTTTATTTGTACTCACTGGCGTTTTTCGCATACATTGGCTTGCGTATTACATTTGTTGGCGATAATGGCTAAAAAATACAGTAATGTGTAACAATGAATGCTGACGATAAATATAAGATAGACTGAAGGATAATAAGTATTTGTATGTGTAAATATACAAGTTTTAATACAGTGTTTTCTAAAACAAATATAATGGACTAAAGGATAACAAGTATTAGTATGTGAAGATATTCATGTTTGAATGTAGCGCTTCCTAGAACATAGGTATAAATTCAGGATATTCACCAAGAATGGGAAGTAACAGATTTTCACTGATGAACCATGAGATTTGCTCAGTCAACGTCATACGTCGTGGGTTTCTATACTTGGCAACTTGTGGACATTTCATTATATAGTGTGTGCGCGCAGGTGCCCCACAGACTGCTCATGGTACAGGATCATCTCTGGTGAATTCCCAATAATATTTATAAAAAAGTCTCACTCTTACGACAACAGCTAGCATCATAAACTCCACCTCTTTGGTTATATGTAACCGGAGTATTGTGAGACACATTAACATGGTGGAGAGAGCTAGAACTGCCATCTGCAATGCTAGCATGAAGCTGTCTAGTTGTATCATGACTGACAAAAGAGCTGATAGTACCTCTCCTCCATCCTTCTTTCCTTCCATCCTCTGCGATCTTTCCTTCATTCTTTCCTCGTCCTTCTGCCTACGGGTGACTTTACACACCCTCGTCTGTCTTTCTTTCCTTCATTCTTTCCTCTTCCTTCTGCCTGTGGGTGACTCTACACTGAGTGACAAGCTAAACGGTTTCCATACCAGGAAACCATTTACTAAGCTGGGTAGTAACCGTATAACCAAATTATGGCGCCTGGTGGTTTAGTGAGTAATTAAGGTGCTCCAATCGGATTGAGCCGGTGAAGGTTTATATCCAAGGGATGGTTGGGGTTTACTGCTCACGTAATGCCACTCAGGGATGAGTGAGGCTGGTCACTCTCATCTTAAATGTCAGGACCAACTTGCCTAGCTCTGGGCTCCTATGCTTCTCATGGGGAGACGCAGGATTGGGTGATGGATGGATGGATATACCTGAAACAAATATTGTTTCCAACTTAAGCTTTCACAATTTAGTATCTACAGTATAATCGAATCCATTAACTATCAAATGTTGAAAGAACTTCAGGAAATTATTCAAGAAACGTGTGCTGATTATTTCCCTTACCATTAAATATTACACTGATTACAACATAGATAGGGTTGTCGTCCAAAAAATGGTAGTTGGGGCTGATGCAGATCGTTTGTACACCGCGTTATCAATGGAGTTCGCTCCTCAAATTGACATAGTGCTGTATGAACCAAGAGTTCGTTATTCGGTATTTCAAAAAACTGAAAAGGAAAGTCCTTCATCCTCGAATCCCAATCCTGTTAAAGTTATAGGTCCATTGAGCCCTGTGGTACAGTGGTAGAGTGTGCGTCTCGCACGCTGGTGGATGCGGGTTCGCCTCCCGCCAGAGTTGTAAAAATTTGGGAAGCGTTCACCGAGCCACTGACCGCTTTGGCGGACATAAGGGGTGCTGTGGTTGAACCAGTGTCGCATACTATAGTCCATCTAAAACGTCCGGATGGTTGTGGTGATGCCCCTCATGGGAATTACCCCTCTTGTGGCATTGCCAAGCCTATACCAACACACACATCTCTGTCTCAATTTTTCAGCTATTTACTACTTCTAAATGAAATTTATTTACAGTATATATATATTTAATTCTTTAATAAGGCTATATAGTGTTATATATATTTTTTTAATAACTTACATTTTATAAATACCGCAACACTTGGCAACGTTTCTTTCCGACGTTGCCACGCTTGTTGGGCGAGTCAGCGAGGGATGGATCAGGTGAGCTGGGCAGACTGACCGTGTTAATCCTTGATGTGCAAAAAAAAAAAAAGTCGAAACTAGAGAAAAAAATAAAACATCATACTTTAAGGAAAGTATCACATTCATAAGAAAAACATGATGTTGTGTGTGTTTGTGTGTGTGTGTGTGTGAGAGAGAGAGGGGGGGAGGCAGACAGTCAGGAGGCTTTTCCTCAAATTGGAATAATTCATAAAACCGTATAGACTCTTTATACAAATAAATCTAAATAAATTGTACCTTTTATATGCTGAGAGAGAGAGAGGCAGGCAGACAGTCAGGAGGCTTTTCCTCAAATTCTAATAATTCATAAAACCGCATAGACTTTTTACAGAAATAAATCTACATAAAATGTACATTTTATAGTATGCTTGCACCCAGTCGGCTTAGGCGGGCGGGCCGATTACATCTAGTTCACAGACTACACACACATCCAAAGCCATTCCAACACAACACACACTTGGAAGCACTTCTCACCTTATATACAATATCTGCAGAGCACCACATGTTGGTGGAGTACAGATACAGATACACAGATAGACATAGACATATCCACCCAGATCTGATGGTTCCAATGATTATTTATATGTGTACTCTGACCTGGTTAACCCTTCGTGATTTGGGGGGCAAATTGTGAATATCCTTGATGCTATACCCCTACCGATGTGACAAGTAAGAGTGTTAATTCTATAATGTACAAAACAATTAGTAGTTTAACCATAGAAAGTGTTGGCATAAAAATTACTAATCAGAATGGTGGACCAATATACTTTGAAGACAATCACAGTTTATCTGTGTTTTACATATAAGACGTAGGTAAAGATGTTTACAGACTCATTATTGTTTTTGACACCATGATGCGTGCTACCCTGATTCCTCCTTCCGAAGATGAATTCTTTTTACTATTCAAAGACCCATTCCTACTCAAACGAGGAGGGGCTCTAAGTAATATAACTACTTTTAGGAGCCCCATATACTATCAACGGGGGGATGGTATTTTTGACGTTCTAAGGGGCATAGGGAAATGGGTAATTCCTTTTTTATGAAAAATGTAGTTCCTGAAGCTCTGGGTATGGGACGAGGTGTACTTGAGGATGTATGTAGTGGCAAGGAAAATCTGAAGGACTCTCTGAAACAGAGAGGTATTACAGCCCTGAAAGGTGTCGCTGAAAGAGCTAGCATGAAAGGAGGACGCAAACGAAAGTAAAAAAGAAGGCGGAATTACAGAAGTGTTATAAAAAGGATGTATTTGACTTAATATAGCTTAGTTAGAATAGTTATTTGATTCTGGTAACATGTCTCTTGATGTTGCTTCGGGATAAGGGATAAAATCCCCTCTCAGCAATTATGCAGCTGCCATATCAGAAATGTTTCCTTGTCCTCACAAAGTCCGGATGATAGAATCATCAACTGCTTCAAAGCAGGATATGGATGTTCTACCCATAAATGCAGGCTTTGATTTAAAAATAAATAAATAAATAAAATAAACAGATAAATATGTAGAATTTCACATACCTAGAGCTGATGGGTGATTCATTGATATAAGCACTCTAGCCCTTGAGTTGAAATTACGAGTTACAAAAACAGAGGGAGTTTTCGTACCGTACTCGTAGAAGATGATAAGATGATGTTTGTGAATGCAGTATTGCATACAATGTTTAAAAATGCATCTGTGTTTTTAAATGGGATTCAGGTTGTAAATAACTATATGTATAATTATGCAGCCTTTATAAAATTTAACACTTAGTCCCTCCAAAGTAGGGACTATTGGTAAAAATTTTTATTTACTTCATGATGAAAATGGTACTGGGATTGGAGATATTTATACTGAAGACTATTTTGTTGGGCTCAGTGATCAGAGAAAAAGGTTTCTTACTCAAACTAAGGAACATGGGCCGCATCTATGTAGTCCACTACTGATGGACTTAAATGGGTTGGATGGATATTTACTTGATAACATTGACGTCAATATTCGACTTGAATTTGCCAATCCAAGATTTATTATCAACAGCCATCAGGATGGGGGCAAAATGAAGCTCCACATACTCGTAGATTTGTGCAAACTCTGGGTTACTCATGTCTTTCCTCAGCCGGCGGCTAAGGCTGCACTTAATGCTTCGTTATCTTATCCATGGCCGTTTGTGGAGTATGTGTTTAGTAAACAAGTGGTAAAATCATACGTCATTGCTCAAAATCAAAGTTCAATGACCGTTGACAACCCTTGGGGGAACTGTATTCCAAGCAAATTGTATTTGTGTATAGTTGATATGGGGGCTTTTTCTGGAGCGTATAATAAGAATCCTTTGTATATGACTCATGCTGACTTGTCAGGGCTGGCTGTAAGTGTCAATGGGAGAAGTCTGTACAACTTCACAAACCTTATCAGTTCGCATCATTGTACTATTATACGTTGAAGGCTCCATATCTCAATCGAGATCACTTAACTATGTGGCCTATACCAAGGGAATAATGATTTTAGTTTTAGACCTATTACCTGAGGACGTTAAAGATGCAATTGATCCTGAATACACAGGAAATCTGGGAATAAATATAACATTCAAGAAAGCCAGTGGGTCTAATCGTGTCCTGCTGAGGTTTGGAGACACTCAAGGAATTCTAAGAATAAATGAGGCCCTGCACGCCACAAGGGGCAAAGCGCCATACCAGATGAAACCTGTTCTTCTCCACTATCTGCTCCCTCAAACACAACCTTATGGCTGCACAAAGTCGCTTTGCTCACATCAGACTTTCACCCTTACTTAATGATCGGCAGATATATTCTGATGTGAGAGCTTAAAGGAAAATGAATGCTCGAGAACTCGAAACTGTAATTCATAAAAGTTTAACCCCTCTGTGTATTAAGAAATTCTGGGGATATCTCGCAGCTGATGATATGATACATGTGAAAATACCTGACAGACTTGGGCCTGTGTTTATCATCGCTAACATATTACCCACTTCAGAAACTGGAGAAATGGGTCACTGGGTTTGTTTTTTCATAAAGGATCACATTATATATTTCCTTGTTTCATTATGGTCTTCTACCTGATCAGTACTCTGAACATTTTGTAACTTTTTAGAGAAATCATAAATATTTAAATTGTGCACACAACCCTACAGCCTGCAGAGTGTTTCTTACTATGTTTGCGGGGCCTATGTATTATTTTTCATACGTGTCATATGCACAGAGGGTGTAGATAGATTGATGTTAATCAAAAAGCAGTTCCACAAACATAATTGAAATACAGGAGTTAGGGGTTGGAGCCACAAACTACACGGCGACCGGGGCAGATGACACCAGCGCCCCCAACCCCCCCAGTATCACCGGGGGACTGCCGCCAACACAGCGTGGCTGGGAACAGGAACGGCTTACCTGTATAACTTCCCGGCGCCCCTCTTGCACCCAGGTGGTGGCCCGGAAAGGTAGAAGTCACCGGCACCTAGTCTCTGACCTGAGCGCAGCTCACCAGGCAAGGGGTGGAGTTTATAACTCCATGCTACGCCGCAGTATCGGCCACAGTCGTACCGGGTACGGGGCAGAACCGGCCACAGTCCGTTCCCCAGTTGCTTCCCCTCCACAGGGCTGCGACACGGACGCGTGTCGGTCGGGCAGGACTGGCCACAATGCGTCTGCCTCCTGTCAGCGTTCCCCCCAGAGCGGCATCGCAGTACCGGCCACGAGCCGTGCTGGGCACGAGGCAGGATCGGCCATTGTCCGTCCCTCAGCTGCTAGTGACCTTAGCTCGCCGGCACAGGCCATAGCCGTCCCAGAGCTCACCTCCTGTGCCCTCTCGACGTCGGCCACAAGTCACGTCGGCCACAAGTCACGTCGGGCCAGAGGTAAGGCAGGCCACAAGCCGCCAGGAAGCTATCCTCCCTTGTGCACACTCAGGCGTCGGCCACAAGTCACGCCAGGCCGGGGTAGCGCAGGCCACAAGCTGCCTGGAAGCTATCCTCCTCCCGGCCACTCAGGCGTTGGCCACAAGTCACGCCAGACCAGACAAAGAGCAGGCCACTAGCCGCAAGGAAGCTATCCTCCCCTGTGCACACTCAGGCGTCGGCCACAAGTCATGCCAGGCCGGGGTAATGCAGGCCACAAGCCGCCCGGAAGCTATCCTTCCCTGTGCCCCTCAGACGTCGGCCACAAGTCACGTTGGGCCAGGAGTAAAGCCGGCCACAGTCCGCTTCTCCCCTACAGGAGAATCAGCAGCCGGAGAGGACCCTACACCTGAGGTGTGGCAAGGTCTTACCCAAGACCTTGGTTCCCTACGACTCCACCAGGGTGAACAGCTGCCGGACCAGAGCCCCAGCAGACCTCGCAGCTGACGACGGGCCCTGTCCACTACTCCCTCGGCCTGAGGTTCTCGTGAGGCGACCCTGCGGCGCTGCCGCCCTCTAGCAGTTGCTGCAGCCCAGCCGCCCCGGGTTCCAGTCCCCTGGGTCCCCTGTTGCCCCAGGAGTTGCCCCGAACTCCAGGGCGCGACCTACTGGTGGGCGAGGTCTCCCGAAGGCGCTCCCAGACCCGACGTCAGGCCCGTCTCCTGGCCCTCTTCGGGCTGAGCCCTTAGCCCCACGACCACGTGTGGGGCCCTGCCCAGGAATGTGCCACTCTGCCCCTTTTTCCTCCGGATGGAGGAATCAACCTGGGCCCACCAGTGGTAACCAAGTGAGTGGACTAAATGTATATGTGTGTGTACTCTTAGACCCAGATATAGTGTGCATTGACAGATATCTCACGAGTGATCCCCTACAGTGTATTCTCAGATTTAAGTGACCAGGAACCCAGAATATAAGATTGGACGTGCCGATAGACAGAACGTGGCCTGACCTATATCTTAGAGGTAGAGTCTCGCCGTCTTGGACAGTCTTTGTGATCATCAGGAAATACCAATTGTGTCTCTGTGCCCTTCGTTTGTGTTTACGCTCTCCTTCCCCTGTGTTCAGTTAAATATTCACCCAACCCTGTGTCCTGACGTGTTTAGTCAGGACATACTAAAATACCGCAGTTCCCTTTGTTAGTGATCTCTGCAGGCAACCCTACCTGAGATAGACTTCCGGCCACCAGGTACCTGAAATACAGGTGTAACGTAACTTATATA
>JAGKTI010002083.1:30617-42473 GCA_018397915.1 Birgus latro
ATATATATATATATATATATATATATATATATATATATATATATAAGTTTAATAAAGCACTAGAAATAATAAAGTGTGAGTGTGTATATGGGTAAAAAATGACAGAATACAAGCAGCAAATTAGAGCGAGTGGAAGGCTCGTACGCGCTCGTATTTTACATGCTTCACAGTGTTTTTTTTTTTTAGTATGGATTCCAAACTACTTGGAAATCATTGAATAGTGTTTCTAGTGATAATATCTGGCAGTGGTATTCAGATTAGGAGATGTCGGGAAGTGTAAAGTGGAGACTTAGTTACCCAATTTCAGAAGTCTCCACAAGTCCTACAGTAGTCGATGAGTGCTAAAAAAAAAAAAAAAAATCCCAGGAGAAAGCTGAAGGTATGTGCCATAAGCATATGTAATTATAATATTCTAGGACTAATAACTGATTTTTGGCAAATATTTTAAAGTCAGTCGGAGTGCGAATATCCCAGTGGGAATGACACGGCGTGCCTCCGACATCCCTGTTGTGTAGGGGTTAAACAAGTTAAAATGCGCACCAACACAGACACCTCCACCCAACAAGATGACAGGGAGGTTACCACTGCCCTACAAGAGGACCATGGACACGTGACATTACCTTCCGCTCTACACCGGCCCGCATCACCTGTGGCCATATGCCCCTTTTTCTCACAACCAGACCAGCGGCAAGTTAGTAGTCTGGGCAGACTACTTTCCTGCCGTGGCAGCCCTCGCCAGTCTTGGGGTGGGACTCGTCAGAGGACAGTCCCGTGTAGGCCCTCGGCAGCTTCCATTGGAACTGCGAAAATAGGAGGAACGACCGCCGGTCTTCCCAGTCCTACGTCACCCCAGGGGAGCAGCAGTACAGTAACTTTCACTGGATTTACTGCAGCAGTTCTCCCTCTTCTGCCACCCACCTTCGGGAGTGGGAGCACGGCTATGTCCGCCAAATTAGCCACTGTGGGAGCGTCCGCCGGATCTTCCCTGCTTTTTGTCCCAGGGAAGGGAGCAGAGCCTTGGTACTGTCTGCCAGACCTAGCATAGAGAAGGCACCCACCAGGTACTCCTCAGCTGCGACTTTCCCCTGGCAGCAGGACCATGGTAGCATCCACCGGATCTACAGGATTGGAAGCATCCACTGGATGTCTCCATCTTGCTGCCACCGGGATGAGTGGCGCCCTGGTAACGTCCCCTGGACTTACCGGGTGGGAGAAGCTTCCACCAGATCTCCTACCCCAACTCCCCAGCCCGGGAGCCTGGGCAACGTCCACCAGACTTGCCAGGCCAAAGGAGCTTCCTTGGAACCTCCTTCCTCGACCGCAGCATGGAGTTCTGGCGGCGTGCATTGGACCTGCCATGTTGAGGGAGCAACCACTGGTTCTCCCTCCTCCACCAGTCCGGAGGCTCCTGCTGAGGGACATGTCTCTCGCTCCGCCCGCCCCTCCTGTGGCCAAGCGAGATGTCCCTCATCCTCCCTCCGCACCACTCAGGGTGGAGATTGCTTCCCTACAGGGTTGCAGTGGCAGGATGTCTGAAGCGGGCCAGTAGTGGGCATCCTGTTGGTGCAGCCGTCCCCTCCACACTCCCTGACACTAACGGACTCCTCGGGACGCCGCGGCCACAGACGACCCCTGACGGCCTCCCTTCCCCAGCGAGATCACAGCCCCCAGCCACTGATGGGCACGCCACTGACCCCGGGCTCCACCTAGCCTGAGGCTGCCCACCAGATGCCCAGCACCTCCAGAGGCTGGTGCAGAGCTACCTGCCTCCTGGCCCTGTTCGGCCCTAGCCCTGAGGGCCAGCCCATGCCCAAGGGTTCCTCCAGGAGAGGCCAGAGAAGGCCTCCCACCACACTGCCCAGCCGCCAACAGACGACTCACCACGAGACCCGAGAACACACCCCTGACGGCCTACCTCCCACACTGGGCCGCCACCTGAACCTTCCTGTGTAAACCTACAGAATTGTGAATGACCTTTTAGTATTCATAGAACTATCAGTGAACCTCCCCAGTGCAAAACCCCCTCCACTGTGTAAACATATGTTTTAACTGTGTACCACTCAGAAGTAGAGGCTCAGTGTATGTGTCAAGCCCTAAATTTCTCTTGTGTTAATGTACCACATCGGGCCCCCTGATTCCCCCAGTGAAAGTGTATTCCCCCCTCGTGAATCTGATTGCCATTCCCCCTGACCAATCACTGCAAGGGGCTTGTGTTATACTGTGTAATTCCCCCCCCCCGACCAAGGTTCCACTCCCAGGTTAACTCTCCCCATGGCGACACTATGACCCTCTGTATATTCCCCCTAGATATGAAGGTTCAGTGTCCCCAGTGTCAGCTCTTCTCCAGGGGTTTATGTTAACTTACTTCGAGGCCCTGTGATTGTGAACTTGTGTTAAATTGTGTGTCGTCTCGAGAGAGACATTCAGTGATTGCCAACCTTGTAGTCCCTAAGGTGTATTCGTACCTATGCTATATTTATGTGTTGCTCTTGGAATGTACCTTGAGTGTTTGTAAGTGCCACATATGTCGTTTGATATTGTACTGTGTATGTCGATATATGGCAATATACATGTAAGACTGGTTAGCCTGTATTTGTGCCCTGTTCCTTTAGTATGTGTTCTTGCCCGGTCTTAAATTAAAGAACCCAGGGCTTGTGTCTGTGTCTTAGGAAGCAAGAAGTTGCACTTAAAATACAGAGCATATCACAAGTGACTGTTATTGTCAGGACAAGGGTCAGGATTCAAGTTTTGACAATGTACAAGGTCCTCCCAACACCCACGATTTTCTTTTTGTTCCAAAAATCAATCAAATACCTGTAACAAGAACAATATTGCATAAATAGTTACAATTGTCCTCACCCCCTGATGTTTGTTTGGACAGGTATCACCTTACAGATTTGGAACATCCACAAACTGTCCAAAAATAAAGAGCATTTGTGAACCAAAGAATACTACTAAATGAACGTGATCACAATGATGCAGAAATCAAAAGGCACATTTCCTAAAGAGTAAACAAATAAGTATCACAGGCATGAATGACAGAACATACAACTAGTCTGTACTGACTTACTTTCATCCACGTAAGCTCTGTTTGCAGTGTCCATCAGTAAACTTCCCCTCAGTTGAGGTAACTGACTGGTTCCTACAGCCTGAGATTGAGGCCTTCCTGCCTCTGGGTCTGACCTATGAGCATCAGTCCTTGTGCTTAATGACATTTGTGGTCTTCCACGCAAGCTTGTGTCTTCTACAAAAATAAAAAAAAAATGTCAAAATTGCAAAGCATGACAAATTAGATATAAAATATGCAAAGTTTCTCTTAGTTCTTGAATTTATCCTATTGGAAACGTATATTTTGAGAAGAATTGGGTTACTTTAATTTTAACCCACCCAGTCCTGACCGATTTTTTACGAAACACACCCTCAGAACCCGACCGGTTTTCAACTTTTTTTTTTTTTTTTTTTGTATCAAACCTCAGCTTTTGGTGAGAAACATCGAAAATTCATACAGAAATCGCCCTCCTGAGCTTAAAAATGTTGATACAGGTGTCATTCAGCCTTATGTGTTCCTTCTTTTTCAGGGGCTAAAGAAAATGAACTATGGAAAGGTTAACTAATTCAAGCCACTTTAAATTACGTATTTATTTATTTATTTGGTACGAAGTTATGTGTAGTACAAGTCTATATTGGTTTTCCCACAATAATGTAGGCAATAAAAGCATTGTTCACTCACCAAAAACCCAAGCATATGGCACCTTCCTTTACGGCATTACCACCTCATCACTTCTGTTTGTTTCTACCTCCAGCTTCTTTGTTTCTTTGTCCTCCACCTCAGGAATCACTTTCACTGTGAATTTCGTCATTGGAGAGACTGTGGGGCAACATATCTTTACTGGCCAGGTTACTGCTAACAGGTGAATTGCCCAATGTGGGGGGGGTGGGAGAGAGGGGGTCAGGTGGGGCCAGGCAGCGTCCCTGCTTGACAGCAGGTAGAGGAAGGTCTCCCACATATTCCTACCAAAAATCACCCGCAAATGTTGAAAAATGTGCACACGATGGGCCTTGCAATTGAGTGACGTACGATGCACGTCAGTGGGTCTGTCTGCGGAAAAAGCAGTGACGTGCATCGTACATCGGTGGGGCTCGGCGGGTTAACCCACCCAGTCCTGACCGTTTTTTTACCCAGCCTACCCCCAGATCCCGACCAATTTTTGACTTTTTGTTTTTTGGCTCAAACCTCCGCTTTTGGTGAGAAACATCGAAAATTCATAGAGAAATTGCTCTCTTGAGCTCAAAAATGTTGATACAGGTGTCATTCAACCTTACGTTTTCCTTCTTTTTCAGGGTACCTGGCTAAAGGAAACGAACTATGGAAGGGTTAACTAATTCAAGCCACTTTAATGTACGCATTTATTTTTTTATTTGGTACGAATTTATGTGTAGTACAAGTCTATATTGGTTTTCACACAATAATATAGGCGATAAAAGCATTGTTCACTCACCCAGAACCCCAGTATATGGCACCTTCCTTTACGACATTACCATCTCATCACTTCTGTTTGTTTCTACCTCTAGCTTCTTTGTTTCTTTGTCCTCCACCTCAGGATCACTTTCACTGTGAATTTCATCATTGGAGAGACCGTGGGGCAATATACCTTTACTGGCCAGGTTACTGCTGACAGGTGAATTACCCAGTGTGGGGGGAAGGGGGGAGGGAGGAGGGGGGCCAGGCGGTATCCCCACTTGACAGCAGGTAGAGGAAGGTCTCCCACATATGCCTACCAAAAATCACCCGCGAATGTTTAAGAATGTGCACACAATGGGCCTTGCAATTGAGTGACATACGATGCACATCGGTGGGTCTGTCTGCGGAAAAAAGTAGCGACGTGCATTGTACGTCAGTGGGACTCGGCGGGTTAAATTTGTAAAGCTTGGCTGAAAAGAAAGCTGGGTATGAAAATTACATGCGACACATTTCACAACTGAAGACTTTATTGTTTAAAAGTAAACTTTCCCTCCTCCAATATAACCCTTCAGTAAATATATATACATCCTCAATTACTGGTTTGACCTTTGTGACTTATATATCATCATTATTAGGTTCTGCCTGTCATTTCCCTCAGGAATATTGGAAGTAAAGGAGACATTTGGCTCGGGCCAACAGTTGGGGATGACTATGAGCTCCTCACTCCACGAAACTGCCTAGGCACGTCTGTCTTTGTATGAACTGGTGTGCATCAATCAAGTCCGTCTCCTCTGTAAGAAAAGCAAATGGTAAAAAAAAAAATAAATGGATTGTTGGCAAAAGAACGAATCTAACTCTATTTTGACTTGCCAACACAAAAGGCTTGGAAGGCGTTTTCCTCTGCTGCAAGAGTTTGGTAATCTGGTCAGGCTGATGTAACAGTCAACTAAAACATTTCACAATTCAGAACTCTTTCCAGTAACATTATGGGTTCTTAATCGTGTATTTATATTATAAATGGGGATTTCATATGGCACATATGCCACACACAGGGCTATAAGAAGTGTCTTCAGTGTAGACTTATTGGATTCCTGTAACGACTTGGGAATAATAACCTAAACAGGAGTACACTTTTGTGGAAATCCTTGACTTTTCCCAGAACTTACATTAGGTAGTTGCTATGGTAATTGCTGCTATGACACCCTCCAACATACTTGACCTCTTCCTTACAACTAATCCTTCTGCTTACACTGTTAATCTTTTCTCTCTGTTGGGCTCCTCCGATTATAACCTTATTACCTTAACCTGTCCTATCGCTCCGGTGCAGCCTATGGACCCTCCAAAGAAACGTCGTCTGTGGCACTTTGGAGCTGCTGATTGGGAGGCCCTCAGGCAGTACTTCTTTGATTTTCCCTTGAATGATTATTGCTTCCATGGCCGGGAGCCATCTGTGTGTGCCTAACGCATTACGGAGGTTATTCTCTCGGGCATGGAAGCATACATTCCTTTCTCATATCCTGTGTCTAATGCTTGTTCTAAAGCTGTCCGCAACAAGGAGAGGGTCTATAAAAGGTACCAGAGCCAACCCACTCCTGAATCACATCTTTTATATGTTTCTGCCCAGAATCGTGCTAAGTCTGTTCTTCGCTCTGCTAAAAATAATTTCATCTGTACTAAATGTTCGCAACTCTCCAACTCGAATTCTTCCCGCTCCTTCTGGCACCTTGCTAAAAACCTTTCTAACAACTTTACCTCATCATCCTTCCCTCCTCTTTTCTACTCTGATGGCTCTGTACCTGTTTCTTCTACTGATAAAGCAGATCTCTTCGCTCAGACTTTCTCCTCCAATTCCACCTTAGACGATTCCGGTGCTGTTCCTCCATCAATTCCCCCCTCTGACTTCCTCATGACTGACATTAAAATGTCTTCAGCTGAAGTATTTTCTGCCATCACTGGCCTCAATACTAACAAGGCATATGGGCCTGATGGAGTCCCTCCGGTTGTCCTCAAGAACTGTGCTTCTGCGCTTACACCCTGCCTAGGTAAACTCTTTCGCCTTTGTCTGTCAGCTTGTACCTTTCCCTCTTGCTGGAAGTTTGCTCTCATTCAGCCTGTCCCAAAGAAGGGTGACCATTCCCAACCCTCTAACTATCGTCCAATTGTTTTAACATCCTGTGTCTCAAAAGTATACGAGTCTTTTCTTAACAGAAAAATTTTAAAGCATCTTTCCTATCATAACTTTCTTTCTGATCGTCAGTATGGGTTCCGTCAGGGATGCTCCACTGGCGATCTTCTCACATACCTTTCTGACTTCTGGTCATCCTCCTTTCGGGACTGGCGAAAGCTTTGCCATTGCACTTGACAACTCAAAGGCTTTCGATCGAGTCTGGTATTAATCATTAATTTCCAACCTGCCCTCTTACGGTTTCAATCCTTTTATCTGTGCCTTCATCTCTAGCTTCCTTTCTGGTCGTTCTATAGCCGCTGTTGTAGACGGCCATCGTTCCTCTCCTAGACCTATCAACAGTGGTGTTCCTCAGGGTTCTGTCCTATCACCTACTCTCTTCCTTTTATTCATCAATGACCTTCTAAGCTGTACATCTAACCCTATCCACTCATATGCTGATGATTCCACCCTTCACCTTTCCATTCAGTTCCCACAATGTCCATCTCAGTAGTTACTTCAACAAACAAGGGATGAGGCTATGGCACACCTAATGGCTGACCTGGCTCGTATCTCTGATTGGGGTAAAAATAATCTTGTTTTTAATGCATCAAAGACTCAGTTTTTACACCTATCAACACGACATAGTCTCCCAGAGGAGTACCCACTAATGTTTAATAATGTCCAGCTCGTTCCTGCATCATCCTTGAACATGCTTGGGGTTTCATTCACTCGGAATTTATCTTGGAAAGAACATATTACATCTCTTGTGAAATTTTCTTCCAAGAGATTAGATGTGCTAACCCGACTCCGAACCTTCTTTATCCCTGCACAGTTGTTGACTTTATACATAGGTTTTATTCGCCCGTGTATGGAGTACAACTCTCATGTGTGGGGTGGCTCCCCACATACAGCTCTTCTCAGTAGGGCGGAGTCAAAGGCTTTTCATCTCATTAACTGTCCTCCTCTTACTGGCTTCCTTTAACCTCTGTCTCTTGCTGCACTGTTGCATCTTTATCTCTTTTCTATCACTACTTCAATGGCCACTGTTCCTCCGAACTGTCTATGATGGGCACGTGGCACCCGTCTGGCAATAACTTCTCATCCCTTTTCTGTCCAACTGTCTAATGCAAGAGTTAACCATTACTCCCAATCCTCCATTTATGCAACTGGTCAACTCTGGAACTGTCTTCCTCTGTCTGTATTTCCTACTTCCTATAATCTCCAGTCTTTCAAACGCAGTGTGTCCAGGCATCTCGAAATGAACAGATCTTGAAATTGGCTCTCTTTTGTCTTGTTTTTGTTTTTTCTTGAAGGGAACAGTTTTTGGGTCCATGGCCTTTGGTTCCTTCTTCCTTGCATTAAAAAAAAAAAAAATGAGGCCAAGACCTGGTATGGCTGATGACAAGTTCGTCCTGTACTCACCAGGTTCATCTTCATTTGAAGAAGAGAAAATATATAAACAAGATGCTGAAAATGTTTGCATCTTATTAGTAAAGCAGGAGTCGTGTTCCTCAGCAGGTTCTGTGTCACACTCGAGAAACTTTTAAAGTGAACAAATGCTATTTCATTTAAGTTGGTGGACCAATAGTTAAATCATGAAATATTTACATTGTTTTCTATTTCAGAGAGATTGATGAATTTATTATTTATGAATCACCTACCATTTGTGTGGTTTGCAGTGTTGAAATCTAGTGGACTTGGAAAGTTAGTAGATGCAGGCTACTTATAGCCAGAAAAACCATGTCTTCCTGGCTTGGATGATGAGTTTGCTGGAGTTTCTTGTCTTCTGCATTCTTTGTCTTCGTCTGAAGCAAGTATCAAAGCTGAATAATTGAACTGTGTAACCAATCATGCATTCAAAATGTTTCACAGTTTGTATAATTGACTAAAGTCAGGTCTCTAAAAATGAGAGCAGCACTAAGAAAACTTTGCAATGCAATATGGATATAGCAAATTTCAAGCTTAGGGTTAATATTTCAAGATCTTGAAAAATCTTTCAAGCACTGGAAGCACTGCTTGGAAGATGGAACGTTCGAAGGCTGTCAAAGGATAATGAACTGCATTTGTTGTCACGAGAGATAGGGATATTGGAGATTGGCATTGCTGCACTGTCTGAAGTGAGGTGACCCAGGCAAGGCAAAAAAAGCAGTAGCAACGGTTGTACATACTGTAACGCACAAAAATTTAGTATTATTCCAGGGCATTCCGTTACTGCCAGAATATTAAGAAGGCCTCTTTAATAATTAAAATTATTTGGTATCGCTGCCACCACCCAGCAGTTGCCGGGGAAAAAAAAGTATTAATGATTTAGTCCCGTACGATGGAAGAGGGACAGGAGGCCTCTGGTATTAACAGGGTAACGTGAGCATTTTATAGGAGAGCGTGGTTCTTTAGATGTAACATGCCTTGCGGGCCACTCAGTCTATACTTATACTACCCCATAGGATTATAACCAAACACATTTTTACTCTAATTTACTTATCTATATTATTAACCTTAAATTACACAAAATGAAAGAGTTTCAAGCAAGATTTAATTACTAGATCTTAATAAATCAGTAGTCTCTAATACGCCAGAATAATTGAAAGAAAGAATGCAAGATCTATACCACACAGTTTATAAATCATCTGACCCACCTAACGCGATTCATGAAAATTACTCTCATCCCGACTGCATAATAGAAAACTTCATCAATAGGGGTAACTCCCATAAACCACTCCACGGTCTCACACGGACTCGTAGTGATACCCAGTTACAACGTGTTACACTGTTTACTTCAATTCTAAAGAAATCGACCTTAATTTTACCTGGGCACACCACATAACATATCTAGGAAAAATATACATAAACCAACCAAGATTATGATAGATTACAACACCGTGCTCACAGCGCTCCACACGGCGGGACAATACACTATTCCGCCTCTGACACCTTTAACCACATACTACATTTGCTTTATAAATAATTAGCTTACTAAGTGGGCCAACCGACTTTGACTATACTGTGCATAGGAAATAGACTATGTGAATATTAGTGTAAAGGGCTTTCGGGCACTTGATGTTGAATGACTCTCGACACGTTAGCCGACTCTGACTCCATGATCCTACACCGCTTGCCGACACAGCTTTCTGAAACGTCCACACCCAATGGTGGTTTTCTGGAGAGTCAGGGTTTTGATAATATGCTCAGATATCTTACTTTAATTATAGTTATATCAACAACTAATTATGATGACGTATAAGGGAGAAATACTGTAAATTCTCGGAGCTTTACCTGAAACGTCCACACCCAATGAAGTCTTTCTGGAGAGTGACGCTTCCCGGGCACGCGAGAGCCCGCGCCCGCCAACACCCGCTCCGATCTCACTGTCTGGCTCTAACTACAAACAGTTACGTTACAGTCTCCAGGTTATCACATCGCACCAGAATTTGCAATAAATGCGTACGCATTACTCTACTTATAAAAATATGACTTATGATGATTTAAATTTTGTGGCAATAACATAGGTTTAACAATTTAACATACGATGCCTGAAATCACGGTTTGATACAATTTCTCTCTGTCTCTAGCCTGTGGCGCCACAAACATGATGCAACAACTGAGGTCTATGCCAAATAATTTAATTTTCGTGGTCATCTATGACAATAATCAATAGTCTGGCTTTACTTAAGTTCTTAGACAACGTTATTTAGTAAAACAATACAGCAAACATTAGCCCATGTACAAAATCCTGAATTCTAGGTGTAAATATGACCCCTCGCCAATATAAGTTCCAAATTAACTTTCTGTATCACTCTGTCGAAACCAGATGCTCCCGTCTCCTTGACCAGTTGCTTCCACTAGTAAAATCAAGCCCAAAATACGATTTACAAAGTCCACTTTACACTTTACAACATTTTAACACGGTCCAGAATACACACTTATCACTTACAAATCCTAATGTAAATTACATACCTCATATACTTAAACTATACTTATACTAACTTAAATTACTCTTATACTACTTATATTATATGTAAGAAAATTGGCATTACAATACTACTGTTTTTGCCGTGAAGATGGAGCACAGCTTAGGGATGTTGTTGTGGCAATTTCTGCTCACTTTTTTTATTTCACTCATGTTGACAGGTATACTCCAGTTGATGAGCATATATTACTGGGGAGATTGAAGCCCTGCTTGGGCTTCACCTCTCTCGTTGCCATGTATGCTGCAACAAATATAAGTGATCTTGAAGAGGAACTGTTCTACACCAAACTATACTGTTGAAAAATCGTGAAAAGCAAATGCACTTAAGTACTACTCACCACAGTTTTTAAACATGTCATATAAGCAAAAAAAATAAATAAATAAAGCGCTGGCAGTTTGTCTACTAACGGCATAGTGGATGGGTGCAGCGAATAGTAGCATTTGTAGATTTGGGTATTTTAGAAATTATGTAAAGCATCTGCTCAATATTGAAGTGATGCAAATGAAGAGTGTCTAACTGGACTGTACTGAGTTTTGCAGAGTCAGCTATGTTCTGACATAGGCTGTTAGATGGAGGCTGATAAAAAATATATGATGTTGGGGAAGTGGTAGAGTTCAGTAGTTTCCATACCTTGGTGCAATCTTCAAGTCCTGCCATCTTTGTGGAGGCTTTTTCATGAAAAATAATAGAAAGACAGTGCCATTTTAAAACGCTAAATCCAACTAAACTTAAAGAATTCCTCGGGAACAAGACAAGAAAAGTCTTAGAAGATATATAAACAAATAATGTATGAGGTGACCCCAAACCTCTGTAATGATTAAAGAGTGCTTTTTGATTAACATGAAATCGTAATTGTTGAAAACGCATTGAAAAATACCTTTTAACCTGAAATTCCTTTGAAATAATAGTTGTGCGACAGAGTGAAGAGGCCAATTAACTTCTCAGTTATGTATGAAAATGTGTTAAGCACAGTGCTTAAACAAATCATGAACAGTGCTTAAAATTTAAGTGAAGGAAGAGGGCACCCTTAGACAAAGTTGTGACTCGCAAGCAATGGTGAAAACTGTCTAGTATAGACTCCATGCAGCACAACACAGATCAGCTGACAACATTTACTTGATGCTAATGGAGGAACTTCCAGAGTATCATCTGCAGGGTTCCCACCATTCCAGAACATGAATCCCCAAGAGTCTAAGGTAGAAATTTCCAGAGGTTACACTAAAGTTTCCCAAACGTGCGTGTGTGTTTGTGTGCATATA
>JAGKTI010002083.1:52352-71983 GCA_018397915.1 Birgus latro
CCCCGTGAAATATGCCGTATGAGCTACTCTCGTAATATAAATGTATATAAGAAAGGAAGGGAGAAGCCTGAGTGATATTTATATTCACCTGGAACTACCTAATTTATATGTATTGTCTAGATTTCCTACGACTTATTTCTTAGCATATACATTAGCAGCTGACATTTTTAACTCTTTGCTACCGAGATACAGCCAGTTCGCTCTCGTCCTTCATGGTGAAATGGCGCCCGACCATTTCTGCCGCTTTTGCGCCTATTATAAAAGGCCTGTGACCCCTACCCCTACTAAACATCATGTGGGAAGCGGTAAAGGACTGTAGATATATACAAGTGTAATAAAGTACTAGAAATAATAAAGTGTGAGTGTGTATATGAGTAAGAAATGACAGAACACCAGCGGCGAATTAGCGGGAGTGGGAGGCTTGTACGCGCTCATATTTTACATTGCTTTCACAGTGTTTTTTTTTTTTTTAGCATGGATTCCAAACTACTTGGAAATCATTGAATAGTGTTTCTAGTGATGATCTGGCAGTGGTATTCAGATTAGGGGATGTCGGGAAGTGTAAAGTGGAGACTTAGTTGCCCAACTTCAGAAGTCTCCACAAGTCCTACGGTTGTCGATGATGCTAAAAAAAAAAAAAATCCCAGGAGAAAGCTGAAGGTATGTGTCATATGCATATGTAATTATAATATTGTAGAACTACTAATTGATTTTGGCAAATATTTTTAAAAAGTCAGTCCTAGCACAAATATCCCAGCGGGAATGGCACGGAGCCCCTCTGACAACCCCGCAGTGTAGGAGTTAAAACTGCTTTGCCACTTGCCAGAGTTGTGTGGGGCAGCGGTATAATCCTGATACGTTGTGATTGAAAGATATCCTTCCATCATGGATTTACCTGTTTTTGTTAAAAAAAATCAGGTGGCTGTTGCTTTTATCACGCCATGGCATAGTGGTATCAGTACCTGACTTCTGTTTGAGAAGTCCTGGGTTCAATTCCCAGTCAGGAGCGTATAATTATTTTTGTACACAGGCATTTAATGTGCATTTCTCTAACATCTTAAGACACTCGTGTTGTGTCTGGGATTGATTAAAACTGCTCTGCCACTTGCCCAAGGTGCGTGGGGCAGCAGTATGATCCTGATGTCCTTCCAGGACAGTAGAAACAGGAAAGAGTGAAGGAAAGTGAAATGCAGAACACTAAAAACAAAACACAAAATACGTGGCGAAATACCGAATCACCCCACAGACCTTACTTGGGTGAGACACCCACCCCAGGAGGAGATACCCAGGGAGCGAATATTAGCTGCGCGGGCTCCGTGCAAGACGGGCGCACCTGCGTCTTTCCCACACGCCCCTCTCGCGCTCAGGTAACTCGTCACAGAGTTTACAGTCATGGCAAATTACATCCCCACCAGACTAGCCTTCGCCAGGTTTGGGGTGGGGCTATTTCTTTAGCCCCATATAGCCAGCAGGAGACGAACACCAGCCACTCAAATTCTGCTCCTCCCCCCCCTCAATTCACACAGGGTGACGGCCACCTTGCCGCACACAGGGAGGAGATGGACACCAGCCGCCCTTGCTCTAACTCCATAAAAAGAGGAAAGGTGACGGTCACCTTGCCGCACCTACTCATACCGGGTGACGGCCACCTTGCCGCACACGAGGAGGAGATGGACACCAGCCGCCCTTGCTCTAACTCCATAAAAGGAGGAAAGGTGACAGCCACCTTGGCGCACCTTGGAAACGGCCACCTTGCTGCTCCACCAAAAGATCTAAAAGAAAGGGTGACGGTGGGTATCCTCCCCCTCTCTCCCAACAGGGACGTCCTCCCCCTAGAACAGCATTTGGAGGAGGCCTGGCAAGGATCCCCGTTGCCTGGTGTTCTAGCCTTTTGGCTCGACTCACAGTGGACCCAACCCCTGTCGGACTTTGCCGCGCCAAACTGCCACAGCACACACCTGATGGAGGCCAAGCGGTGAGACGGCAGCCCTAGGACCAGCCGAGATGTCCCCAGGACCCCCGGGTGTGACCTCCCTAGCCCCACCCAACGACCTCCTGCCTGGCGGAGTGAGTGTAGGCAAGAGCGTCTACTCTCCCTGTTCAGGCCCAGCCCCTAGGCCGGAGCCCAGACCCCTCAGGAAGGGCGTCCTCCTACCACGGCCCTCAGACCACTGCCAGACGAGATGAAACAGCAGCCCGGCCTCCTGACGAAGGCCCCCGGATGTTCCGACGACCCGAGGCCTCCCAACACAGGCCACTGGCCTGGGCCCTCCACTACCAACGGGCCTCACCCTGTAGCAAGCCCCAGTCACACTCTCCTGTCGCTGAGTCCTCCGGCCCTGTCTGTCTGTTTGTAATATTATTTTCGTGTAAAGTGTGCCCTGTGTATTGTCTCAGTATTGTAATTTATGGTAATACACGTGTAAGGTTTGTTGCCCTGAGTTTTTATGCCCTGTTCCCATTGGTTGCTTTAAAAGAGCCCTACCCGGTCTAGAAAGAGGACTCCACTCCAGGCTCCGTGTCTAAGGGACAAGAAATCGTACCCTTTCACATGCAGCATAACACTGGTGGCCAGCAGTGGTTCTTGACCCGGTGGGTGGCAACAGAGGAACAAGGGAAACTTTGGCAAAATGGCGACAAAACCACATATCCAGATACCTAAATTCGACCCTGAGCAATTTGACATCCACACACACTTGAAAATAGTAAAACGACTGCTAGACATAGCCTTCGAGACAAACAGACAGAAAATAGTGGTAACCACTTCTGGGCAAAGCAGTAGCCACAACTGCACCCAAGACCGTCCCGGAGTTAACATGGGCAGAATTCACCAAACTTATGTCTCAAGCAGTCACCCCCTCACTGGGAAAAGTCATAGCCCTAGCACAGCTCGACTCTCTCACCTATGACGGAAACCTCGACGACACACTCATCCAGGCCCGGTGACTCGTCACCGCTGCATACCCAGGATGCAACAAGAAAACCCAGGAGCAACATGTCTTCAATTCCCTGGTCAGGATTCTCTCTAGTGCTGTCAGGGAGCACTTCACAATTCACGACCCAGTGGGAGACCTGGATAAAGATATCCAACTCGCATGACACCTCCTGGCTGCCCATACTACCCCATAGCAGATTGGCGCTGTGAGCAAATTCCCCACACAAAAAGCAGCGCCACCATGTACCTCTTGCCTACCTCCAGTCCAGCCAAGCCCTCCACCAACACTCTCCATCCCCAAGGCCCACCCCTCACGCAAGCGCCCAGACATGAGAGACAATTGGATTTCCATCAACCCACGGGAATTCACCACATGTAGCAACACATGTCCCCTCCATGACATCAGAGAACAACTTAAAGCTGCTTGGAGGAAATCCACCACCCAGGGACGCTGTAAGATCTTGGTCCTAGAGGATGAGGGCAACGAAGGCGACACCTCCACAGACAACCACTTAGACCCCAGGGGTACGGAGCCCGAGGACGACGATACACTGCAGCAACTGGATTTTTAGGACCACCCCCACACCTCCCCACAGTGGCAGGGGCCACCTCACAGAAATGCCGCCCCCAAGTCTACAACAAGATGAGACTGAATGGGGTAAAGGCAAGGCTGCTAATCAATACGGGAGCGGCTAGATCTTGCCTATACTGTACAGTCATTTTTACTCCCGTCACTTTGACCCTTGGCTCGCTTTTCCCCACCTCAGCTAATTTTGTGGACGCGGGGAATGGCCCTCTTCCCATACGTGGGGAAACTCAGGCCATTCATGCAGACACGCACCAAAACGTCTCTGCACTGCACCCCTTCATCATTTTCGACTCCTCTTGTAATGTGTATGACGGATACCTGGGGCTGAATCTTCATCAAAAGCTCCAGACAAGCATCGACTGCCACGGGTGTCGACCCCAGTTTAACAAACCTCCGGACTCCAGCCCCCAGCCCATCTGCAGGTGCACGTCCCCCCCCAGGCCCCAGCCCCCACCCCTTGTTCCCTGGGTTTCCTGACCCTTTGTTCTTCTTTCCCCCTTCTCCCCCCACCCTCACCTTCTCTGCTACCATTGCCTCCACCCTTACCATCTCCTCTCATCATGAGGCCTGGTTACAACTAAACAGGCTGTCAGGAACCCCCATTCTTTTCTCCTCCTCCTTACCCCCCAGAACCCTCTCCTCCTGCCTACTCCCCCCCACCTTCCTCCCCCCCCACCACGATATGGTGTGCATTGCTAAACTCTCCGCCACCCCCCTCACCCTTCCAAAACGGCTAGTCGTGGGAGAAATGGAGGAGGCCGAGCCCTGCACACCCCCTCGTGCCCCCACCCCCCTTCCTCCCCTACCCCCCACCTCTCTCCCTACCAAATGGACAGCCTACGCCACCTGCTCCTGGACTTTCAGGACCAATTTGTGTCAGGACCAACTGATATAGGCCACACCACTTCCTGACCCACGAGATCCACACTGAGGGACCACGAATTCACCAACCATCTCAGCGAAAGAACCCCCACCAGCGAGCTGAGGAGATCTGGCAGGTCCAGAAAATGTTAGATGCTGGCGTCATCTCACCGTCTACCAGCCCGTGGTCCTCCCCTGTCGAGCTAGTGAAAAAGAAAGACAGGTCAATGAGATTCTGTGTGGACTATCGATGCCTCAACGATATTACCACCAAGGACGCAATGCCCCTACCACGTATAGATGACTCCCTCCCATCGTTTTCCACCTTGCACCTCCAATCAGGTTATTGGCAGGTCCCATTCCACCCCGATGACAGAAAAAAAACTGCCTTCTCCACCAGCAACGGGCGACATTACGTGTTTAGTGTCCTGCCCTTCAGACTCTGTAATGCCCCTGCCACCTTCTCGGGTCTCATGGAGTCCGTCCTTAGTGGCCTTACATGGGAGACTTGCCTTGCATACTTAGACGATATCATCATTTTTAGCAGGACCTGGGCTGACCACCTCCATCGCCTCAAGCAAGTCTTCCAGCGAATCAGACAAGCTGGGTTGAAACTTAAACCATCCAAATATGTCCTGGTGGCATGCTCCATTGTCTTCCTGGGGCACATCATCTCCCAGGAAGGGATTGCCCCAATCCAGACAAACTTCACGCCATCGCGGACCTCCCTCTACCAAAAGACGTAATAAAAGTCCAAGCTTTCCTGGGACTAACCTCCTATTACCGGAGGTTTGTAAAGGGCTTCGCCGACATTGCTAAGCCCCTCCATGACTTAATTAAAAAGGACGAGCCTTTCACATGTATAGAGGACAGAGTTACAGCATTCAACACCTGGAACACCAAAATTATCACCACCCCCATCATGGCCTACCCCGAGTACAACCTACCATTTCGCCTATACACGGACGTGTCACTCATCGCAATCGGCGCCGTCCTAGCACAAGTACAAGAAGGACGGGAGCACATTATCGCGTGTGCCAGCAGAACTCTCAACCAAGCTGAGAAAAACTATGCTGCCACCAAGCGAGAGTGCCTTGGAATAGTCTGGGCCCTGGAGCACTTCCGGGCCCACCTCTCTGGCACTAAGGTCTCCATCATCACTGACCATCAGTCGCTCCAATGGCTCCGCCAGTCAAACACCCAGAATGCACAGCTCATCAGATGGAAGGAGTCACTAGAAGATTTCCACCACAAAATCTCTTACCGCCCCGGAAAACCCCACATGAACGCCGACGCTCTGTCCTGGCTTCTGGTGCAATCCATCCACCCCGGGTCCGAGCTGGTGCAACGATGGCGAAATCATGATCGACCAGACTGGATACCAGTCCATGTCTTTTCCAAACTCCATCAACAAGGCAATCGCCTCTTCACACAAATGGGCCACATCATACTCGACCCTGAAACTGCCCTGGACACCTTGATCCATCTCCATTCTAACAACAGAATACACATGGGCAGAAAAAAAATACTGCAGATATTTCAAGACATCTACTGGACCACAAGCCCCTCCAACTTGGCCCAACAAGTGATTCAAGCCTGTCGGGCCTGCACCCTTGGGAAAGACATCACCGGTACCTCCGGCCCCACCGGCTGAATCACGGCTCACAAACCCTGGCAACTCCTGGCCGTGGACGTAGTAGGCCCCTTACCACTGAAAACCGGCTACTGTTACATAATCACGTTTGTAGACAGCTACTCCAAGTTCCTCAACGCCTGTCCAGCCAAGGAACACTATGCTGTATCAGTAGCTGAAGCCCTCGTCCACCATGTCTTCCCCTACTTTGGTATCCCGCAGGTGCTACATTCTGACATTGCACCGGAGTTCACTGGGAAAATATGGCAGGAACTCGCTACCCTCTTCGGATACCAGATTTCCCACTCCTCTCCCTACTGGCCCCAAGGAAATGGCATATGTGAGAGGAGCCATCACTCCCTCTGAAACCAGCTGCGAACCTGAATAGAAGAAACTAAAGACAAAGACTGGTCCGCCCACATAAAGATTGTGCATCGGGGACTAAACCCCTGCCCCAGAGACGACAGCATTTCCCCCCACGAGCGTATTTTTGGAGAAGCCCCGCTTCTGTTGTTAGAATGGAGATGGATCAAGGTGTCCAGGGCAGTTTCAGGGTCGAGTATGATGTGGCCCATTTGTGTGAAGAGGTGATTGTTGATGGAGTAAAAGCACCAAGATCTGAAGCCAGACACCATTCCCACAAATCCCTACAAGCCAGGAGACACAGTTATGATGGCCTGACTACCAACCCCACACAAACTGGCCCCACTCTTCACAGGCCCCTACACATTTACCCACATCCCCAATCCATATCAAGTCACCATTGATTATCATGACACCCCCCACACCTACCGTAATAGACACATTAGACCATACACGGTGAACAAACCCCCGCCCGCCCTGCCACCTACATCCCCCAGCCATGCCACCACATCCTCCCCCTCAACCCCCACCTCTCCCTCTGACTACTACTCCCTATACCTTACCCCCTCCTCCTCCTTTACCTCATCTCCCATCCCCTCCTCACCTCCTGCCTCATCACCCCACTTTCCCCCCTACCCCTACCTCCCTCACCCCCGACACCACATCATCTCACTTGCACACCTATGCTACCTCTCCTGAGCCACATAGCGTGCTGCATTCCACAACCCTCAATCCACCACCCCTTCTCACACCACCGTGTCCTAAGCAACTCACACCTACCGAACAACCCATACCATTCGCTCCACGCCGCATTCCACTGGCAAAACCACCTCCCATACCCGCCACCCCAGTGCCCACTCTATCCTCACCACCTCCACCACCAACCATCACCCATCGCTCCACATCCCACACTCCACCACATCCCTCCCCACCCATGCCCAAGCTCACCACTTCTGTAACCAGATCTGGGCGAGTCTCATGCCCACCCCAGCGATACACTGCCACCCCTTCTCCCTCATCACTCACCACCCTGACACCGCCAAACGAATTGACATACCGCATTCACCAAGCCATATGGAAAGCACAGCCACCTGCACTCCCAAGGGACATCCCCAGCTTCTCCCCCAACCACCAACATAAAACGCCAACCCTCCCGTTAGTGGCTATCATTCAGCCATGGCCCACCATCACCACCACACCATCTCCGGCCGTGAAGATCCGCCGTGTCATCTGGGCCCCCACCACGGGCAAGAAAAAACGCATTAGGGGAACACTCCACCTGCAATCCCTTCTCCAGGAATCACCCCAACCCTCAACACTATTCATCACTTTCACCAGCAGCTACCAACCGGACCCCTTCACCACCCACTGGACCTCCCTTCTGCTACACCTCACACCACAACACCAGTTCACTACCACCTATACCTACCACCTCCAGGCATGGGGAAAAACTTTTTTGTCACCAATGATGGTGAAATGCAGAACATCAAAAACAAAACACTAAATACGTGGCGAAATATCAAAGCACCACATGGACCTTACCTGGGCGAGACACCCACCCAAGGGGGAGATACCCAGGGAGCAGAAAAGAGCTGCGTGAGCTCCGTGCAAGACGGGCGCACCTACCCCTCTCGCGCTCAGGTAACTTGCGACAGAGTTCACAGTCACGGCAAATTACATCCCCGCCGGACCAGCCCTCGCCAGGTTCGGAATGGGGCTATTCCTTTAGCCCCATATAGACAGCAGGAGACGGACACTAGCCGCTCAAACGCTGTCCCCACCCCCCTTCAATTCACACCGGGTGATGGCCACCTTACTGCACACAGGGAAGAGACGGATACCAGCTGCCCTCTCTCAAACTTCACAAAAGGAGGTCAGGTGACAGCCACCTTGCTGCACCTACTCACACCGGGTGACGGCCACCTTGCCACACACAGGGAGGAGACGGATACCAGCCGCCCTTGCTCTAACTCCATAAAAGGGGGAAAGGTGACAGCCACCTTGCCGCACCTTGGAGATGGCCATCTTGCCACTCCACAAAAGGCCTAAAAGAACCAGGTGACGGTGGGTATCCTCCCCCTCTATCCCAACAGGGACGTCTTCCCCTTAGAACAGCATTTGGAGGAGGCCTGGCAAGGACCCCTGGTGCCTGGGGTTCTAGTCCCTCAACTCGACTCACGGCGGCCCCAACCCCTGTCGGACTTTGCCACGCCAAGCTGCCGCAGCACACACCTGACGGAGGCCCAGCGGCGAGACCACAGCCCTAGGACCAGCCAAGACGTCCCCAGGACCCCAGGGCGTGACCTCCTAGCCCCACCCAACGACCTCGTGCCTGGCGGAGTAAGCGCAGGCAAGAGTGCCTACTCTCCCTGTTCAGGCCCAGCTCCTAGGCCCGAGCCCCCGGACCCCTCAGGAAGGGCGTCCTCTTATCACGGCCCTCAGACCACTCCTGGACGAGACGAAACAGCAGCCCAGCTCCGACGACCCGAGGCCTCCCGATGCAGGCGGACGGCCTGGGTCCTCCTCTACCACTGGGCCTCACCCTGTAGCAAGCCCCAGTCACACCCTCCTGACGCCGAGTCCCCCGGCCCTGTCTATCTGTGTGTAATATTATTTTCTTGTAAAGTGCGCCCTGTGTAGTGTCTCAGTTTTGTAATTTATGGTAATATACGTGTAAGGTTTGTTCCCCTGAGTTTTTATGCACTGTTCCCATTGGTTGCCTTAAAAGAGCCCTACCCGGTCTAGAAAGAGGACCACAATCCAGGCTCTGAAGGGAAGAGAAGTCGTACCCTTTCACATGCAGCATAACAGAAAAAAAGACAAAAGAAGGATGGATGAGAAGAAACGGCAGACACCCAAAGCAGCACTTTTTACATGTAAGAAATGCATTGAGTGTACAAGCATGTTCAAAGTAGTAACGCAGTAGTACGTGTTAGAAATACCAACATATATATAGGAGTTCTGCAAGGACATTATTAACGGAATATAATATCCACATAATTGATTTCAATGTTTTAAAAATCTAGCTATTAGGGGGGTTGATTTAGCGGGTTTTGAGGCGGAATCTAGCGAGATTTGAAATTTCTTTATGGCACTAGTTTATCACAGAAGGCGCGCTCTCACCAAGCGGCGGGTACAGGTACGTAGTGGTGATATTATAGCGATAAAGACTTATGCTGGTACAAACAAACATTTTCGCGCAATGATTTAACTAGAAATTGTCGCATTCAACCAGAAGGATGCGTTTTGGTGCCGAAATAATCCGAACTTTTCGGTTTATTGGCCTATGCGGTCATGCAACATTTACGGTAGTTCCGTCGAGAAGAAACGAAATGGTCTTCAAGCAGTCGGCCAATAATGCTTGACAACGGTGAAATACCTTTACAAACGCAGCAATGGAAGCGTAAGCTACTATGGCGGGAAGGTACGCCTGCGACTGGCTATAACGAAACGACTTATTCCTTTTTGAGCAGGTCACACTTCTAATTTTCAGTCGATGAAAAATTTGTACTTTAGCCTTTTTTTTTTGTGTGTGTGTGGGGGGGGCAATGTTTAGAAAAAGTTTGCCACTACCGTAGGGACTAAGTTTATATTTTTGGATATTCACAAAATATACCCCTAAATGTGATGGCAGGGTTAGTGCTGAAGGATGTCTGAGTTAGGATCAACCGATGGCAGTGTTAATGCCAAGGTTAGAATGGAAGGAGGCTTATGTTTGGGCCAAAGAAACCATGGTTAGGATCAAAGGATGCCATAGGGCTAAAAGGTGCATGCTTAGGACTTGGGAATGCCAGGGTTATTATTGAAAAATGACCAGAATCACAGCATTGGATGAAGGAAGAAATAAAAAGGAAAACCTGAATAAGGTTTGTTAAAAAAAAAGTTACACCCACATAGATAATATCCAAGGGATCAAGTAGTGACACTGCCTGGTTAGCTGTTTTGGATGGAATTTTTTCTTTAGTTCGATCTTTTAGTTTGTTTACTCTTGATATTTCTGGTGTTTTTTCATGTTCCAAAAACACCACTGTTTTGTGCAGACATTGTAGAACACAGTGAAATAGCTGCTGGGCATGACAGAACTGAATTGTAAGTAATCCACACATTTTGTATATTCTATCTCTATCAGACGCCTCAATCCCGAACGGGGTGGCCACAAACAACTCGCCTCCATGTCACTCTGTCCCCTGCCATTTCACTACCACGCTCCCAACTCACACCCCCCTCTCTCATATACCTCTCCACTCCATCCCTCCATCTCATCCTCGGCCTCCCCCTCCCTCTCGGCCTCCCCCTCCCTCTCGGCCTCCCCCTCCCTACCTCACTCACATACACTCTCCTCGTCAATCTTTCACTCTCCATCCTCCACATGCCCAAACCACCTTAACGTGTTTCTCCTAACGCTTCCCATCACGTCCTCAACCACACCACAACGCTCCTTCACTTCCTCATTTGTTAGTCTGTCTCTCCATGTGACTCAGTCCACATGCTCCTCTCAAATAACTCATTTCCACTGCTCTCACTCTTGACTTCTGCCCATTTGTATATTCGCCAAGGAAAAATGGAAAAACCAATTCCCCATAATCTGAAACTTTAAAAACCAAAACTGGAAATTCGGGCCAGATTTAGACAATTTACATCTACTGTAAAACCTCGATTTAATATCTTGATAGACCGAATATCGTATTTAACGGACACTAGAAAGCAATACTTCCATGGGCTGTAACAGTGTATGTTAAATTGGGTGCAGTCCATGTATTTCATGAAGAAGTGCAGTGTCAAGGATGTGAAATAAACAGCAAATGGGAGATTTTATGGATCAGGTTATTGTAAAATGGGTTTAATTTCATTTTTAGCACTAGAATATGCTGTTGTATATACTCATTTTCAAATATGTGCTTGAAATCCCACCTCAGGTGGGGATATCAGCTGTAATGGGTTTATATACTCATTTTCAAATATGTGCTTGAAATTCCACCTCAGGTGAGGATATCAGCTATAGTGGGTTTTCAGCCTAATTGGATCAGGCTTCTCTCTAATTGATCTGGTATATTGAGGTTCTAATGTGTTCTGAGTGGAAATTTTGCTGGGGTGAAAATCTCTTTTGGACCTGAGCTTTGCATCTTTTAGATCTAACCTTTGCCTCCTTCGAACTTAACGTTTGCATCCTTCGAACCTAACCTTTGCATCCCACGAACTTAACCTTTGCATTCTTCGAACTTAACCTTTGCATCCCACGAACTTAACCTTTGCATCCTTCGAACCTAACCTTTGCATCCTTTGAACCTAAATCTTTGCATCCTTCGAACCTAACATTTGCATCTTACGAACTTAAGCCTTGCATCGTTCGAACCTAACCTTTGCATCTTTCGAACCTACCTTTTGCATCCTTCGGACCTAACCTTTGAATCCTATGAACTTAACCTTTGCATCTGAACCTAACCTTTGCATCGTTTGAACCTAACCTTTGCATCCTTTGAACCTAACCATTGCATCATTTGAACCTAACCTTTGTATCATTCAAACTTAACCTTTGCATCCTTCAAACCTAACCTTTGCTTCCTACAAACCTAACTTTTGCATCCTTCGAACCTAACCTTTGCATCCCTCATACTTAACCATTGTATTCCTCGAACCTAATCTTTGGTGTCCAGTCATTTTGCCCACACAATGGAGTCATTTCACCCATAAGTCATACTGAAGGTATACAGTACTGTATCAGGAAAATCATATACAGAGGCAACTCCATTCTAAGTAATCTCCTTACTATTCGAACGCCCAATAACCGGGCACCCTAATGTCTGGACATTATGGGCTCGGGTCTTCGGAACCCTAAAATGCCCAAAAAATGCAAAAAACCTTTATTTTATTTTTACTTTTTTATTTTTATTTTTATTTTTTTTATTTTTTATTTTTTTACCCGTAAGTTTGAACTTGGCGTGCGGTACTGGATGGCTGTGTTTACGCGTGCTTCTTCCACTCCCCAGGCTTCCCCTCCCCAGTTCCTGCTCAACTACCATCGTTAGTAAACGATTGTCGGGATGGCTGACGCTTGTGCTCGCTTTTGTTTAAACAATTATAATTCATAGTGCTGAGGATTAAGTGCAGCACAACACTGGATTATTGTACAGTACATGCTTCAAGAGCATTTTCACCACTGTCAGAGCCTTAGGGGTTGGGTAATCTTCGTAACAACCACCACGGACTTGTTTTAAGTACACTATCAACTGCTAAATGAGGCGTCACATCGAGTAGTCAGAGAAGCGACAGTTTTAAAAAAATGCAGAAATTGAGTCTGAAGTTTTCCAAAATTCAGACATAAATAACTTTGTTAGTACCCAGGGTATCAACTTTTTTCTGTTTTTTTTTCATAAATTTAAAAGCTAATCTCAAGCTGAAAATGACCCTTGTTATGCATTTTAAATAATGGGATGAAAATTGGCATTAGTATTAGTAAGGTACTAATTTTTCAAGTATTAGAAGTATTAGTAGCAGAAATTGTTGGTTTTGTAGAAATATTAGTATTAGCTGTAGTAGTTGATTTTTCATGTAGTAGTAGTAGTAGTAGTAGTTGTTGTTATTGCTTCATGTTGTTGTTGTTGTTGCTGTAGTAACTAACAGACTTAGTAGTAGTATAGCAGTGGTAGGAGGAGAAAAACACTGATTCACACTCATAACAACCTGAAAACACTTCCCCCAGTGTTCAACAATCATTAACAGTAGTAGTATTACTTATTAGTATCAGCATTAGTAGTACTAATAGTAGGTAGTAGTACAATATAGTAGGAATTCATTAGAAAGCCACTTTTCCTGTAGTCACCCCAGACACTTTTCCTGTAGCGTAGGCCTGTCAACTGGACGGCCCAGGCATTGGGTCGTCCACACGCTCACTGTCAGACAATATTCTAAACACAAAAGATGTAAAAGTGTAGGAATGAACGACTCATGTGACTACAAAAAAAATGCGTGAGCAATAAACCCCAACCATCCATCCAATGTAAAACCCTTATGAGCCACATCCAGTGAGAAAAACAAACTAAAATTATATAAAATAAAATAAAAGTTAAATAAAAATACGAATGCAATTAATTATTTGTATGTTTAAAAAATACAGTACATGAGAAAAACAAACTAAAATTACATAAAATAAAATAAAAATGAAATGAAAATACAAATGCAATTAATTTTTTGTTTGTTAAAAAAATATAATCTATCAGTAGTTTGTTGTTAGAAACATTGAGCACGAAGCATAGGATATGGCAACTGTGGCGTCTCGGCTCAGGGAGTGGTGGATGTCTGACTCCTTGTTGTGCTGACAGCTCTCACCAGCTAGGTGAGGTGGCAGTCGAAGCCCCCTGCATTTCGGAGGACTTTTGACCATATTTACAGTTGCGTTTCCAGACAAGCGACTTGCTCAGATGAAGGGGGAAGGGTCAAAATAGTGGTATATGCACCTAACTCCAAACTGGCAACTCTGTCGCTTGTCTGACTACTCCCCACGATGCCTCAAATATTTTCCATACTCACTTCTAATTCCTCATTTTCTGGTTCCATTTCATTTGTTTCATGCTTTGTGTCCCTTATTTGTTTATTTGTGTGAATAGGGTCTTAACCCGTAAACTGCGGGGTTGTGGGAGGCGGTCCTGGCTCTTCCCGCCGGGGGTAATTCACGCTTCAACTGACTTTCTTAAAATATTTGCCAAAAATCAGTTATTTGTCCTAGAGTATTATAATTACATATGCATATGGCACATACCTTCTGCTTTCTCCTGGGATGTTTTTTTTTAGCACTCATCGACTACCGTATGACTTCTGGAGAATTCTGAAGTTGGGAAACGAAGTCTCCAATTTAAATTTTCCCACGGCCCGTAATATGAATACCAATGTCTAATGTTTTCACTACAAACACTATTCAATTATTTATAAGTCTCCATGCTCCCACAAAAAAACACTGTGAAAGCAATTGAAAATGAGACCATCCCAATCACGCTAGTTCGCAGCTTGTGGGTTATTTCTTATTCATATACACACTCACACTTTGCATTCCTATTACTTTATTACACTTATATAGATCTACAGTCATTTACCGCTTCCCACATGATATGTTGTTGGGGTAAAGGTCACAGGGCAATTTAAAGTGGCCGCCAAAGTGGTGGAAATGGAACTGGCGCCGTCGTGACGTCATTACACCTTCAAGGACGACATTCAACTGATTTAGGTACGTATCTGAGTATAAAAGGGTTCAAAATCAGCTGTTAATGTATATGCTATGAAATAAGTCATTGGAAATATTGACAATACATACTTAATTAGGTTTTCTAGGTGAATATAAATATCACTCAGGCATCTCCCCAAATTTTTTATATATTGAAAGACCGGGCTAATTAAAAACAACAGAGAAGCACCCAACTGACTGCCTGCAGCTCAAGCCATTGCTACCAAGCGTCACGGAAGTGACGGCCCGCAGTTAAGTGGTTAAAAAAGGTGCTGTTCACATCTAGTAGGAAGTAACAGTACCCTGTCAGCTGCTAATTATTTTCTATACTCACCTCAGATTCCTCATTCTTTGCTTCCTTTTCATTTATTTCATGCTTTCTGTCCCTCATTTGTGTGAACAGGGTCATAAATAGGTGCTATGCATGTCTGGTAGGGAGCTATGTACTGTAGGTGGTTTTCTGAGTTAGGGTGGGTTATGGTCCATAAGTACCAGTCCAGGAGGCAGGGGCCCAGTAGCCGGACAGATCCAGTTTCTGGACATGCCCTTGGCTGTATTAAATCAGATATTGGAGAGATTACTGTATTTTGAAGTAAAGATGAGTAAGGTGATAGTGGCAGATCCTGAACAGCAGGTCTGAAGGATCAAATCATCCATTTATTCACATGGCAAGAGAACAAATGAAATAATCTGTTCAGGTCAGGATTCCTGAATCTAAATTAACACTTGTATGCAAGCGAGGGTGTAGCTTTATATTTTATGTAAATTCAACAGGTACGGATGTTATCAGCAACATCGGTTTACATTATCTTATTAAACCTCAACAACATCAGATTACATAAGGTTAAAAAAAAAAACTTTGAAGGACCCAGGAAGTAATGCAGAGAACTGCAGGCCCAAATACAGTAAAAGTCCATTAATCCGAACACTAATAATCTGAAAATCCTAATAATCTGAATTTTTGAAGAAGGCTGACAAAAACTTCAAAGTAAAAAAAAAAAATCAAAATTAAAAAAATTCAAACTAGGTACCAGATCAAATTCGCATTAAAAGTGACATATATTTACATGTTAAATAGGGGGTTAGGTTCTAGAAGCCTCATATTTTTCATTAAAAATATATTTAAAGATAGATTGTTACAAATATGTCGGCCTTAAGACACCGAAGACAGTGTGTATACATGTGACCTCACCGACTGGACACAGCAGTGCATAGCTACTGCATTCTAACCTAACCTAACTAATTAGTTTTGCCCCCTAATACTCCCCATAAAAATTTTAATCACCAAGGATTGCCACTAAGTCTCTTGAAAGTCCTCATTGCAAATCAAGCAAGAGCTTGACCTAAACAGCATGTGAATAATGGCCGCCCGGCATCACGCATATTTCGTTACGAGTCACTTTTGGCACTCATTTTTAAAAAATGCAGTGTGAAAGTTTTTGAAAGCCATTAGTATTAAGTTTTTGTGCTTTTACAATATGTACATATAATTATTAACCCTGGACTTACTCTCTCTAATTGGATTTACCCGCAGCCTAAAACTGCTGTTATCAACACTATGCATTACTGGTGAGTTAAACAACCCATAACATCCTTAATTTACCAATTACAGTTCACGTCTTCTGTAATACATTATTAAGTAAAAAATACAGTAGGCGCGGAAAGTATTGACGTTTTTTTGCCGATGCCATTCTTTTTCGCGTTAAGTGAAGTAGGGTCAGTACTACCCTCCCCTGTGATGCGAAATGAGCTGACGCTTTTTCAACGGGAGCTGGCAACCCTGCTTGATAGGTTTGGCACCACAGGAGCAGGCTCAGTAATGTTTGGGCAGCCACAGGAGGAGGATTGTCTCTGTGTGTGATGCGCCACGAGGGCATGTTTTGACTCAAATAACACAGTTATTTTGTTACCTACCACATTCTCATGCCTAAAGGACAAACGTGTGGAAGTGATTACTTTATACAAAGCTGGCCACAAACTCCCATTTATTGCAAATCAGATGGTGTTAGACTGAGGACAGTGCAGAGACTGGTGAAGCAGTTCAAGGACAGTGGGGAGGCCATTCCTCCCACTCCACTTCCCAAGCCTGGGAGAGCTCGTAAGACAACCTTCAGAACCCGTCAGCTGATCTCAAGGCAAGTTAGCAAGGATCCAAGGCTAACAGCATGGAATTTAAAAGAAAAGAAGTCACAGTTGCTGGCAGATGTGTCATTCGGAAGTGTGCAACAGCTGTTGCACGACGATCTGGGCTACAGGAGTTTTTGTGCTCGTGAAAAACCACTGCTAACTGCACTTTAGAAGAAAAAGAGAGTAAATTTTTGTAAGAAATATCTTGCCTGGAGAGAGGAGCAATGGAAAACTGTGCTTTGGAGTGATGAGTCAACATTTACTGTCACTGGTACCCCTTCATCACGAGTGTACTGCAAACCAGGCAGTGACCCCCTGGATCCTAAGTACACTTCCAAGTTTGTTAAATACCCAGCCTTACTCATGGCTTGGGGCTGCTTTACATATTATGGTGTTGGTAGGTTGGTAATTCTACCTGCAAATGAAAAAGTGAACCAGAACAATTATTTGGAGCTCTTATGTGATGTTTTAAGTGACTCTTTTGATAAAACCAAGGCAAGAGTATTTATGCAAGATTCTGCCCCTGCACATGTTGCAAAGTCAGTGAAACAGTGGCTAACAGACTGTGAGGTTCCCTTTATTCGAGATTGGCCCGGAAACAGCCCAGATATCAATCCCATTGAGAATTTATGGGCGCACATGAAGCGGCACATCATCTTTGCCTAAACTTGAGGCTGCAGTCAAGCAGCTATGGAGCAGTTTTAGTCCGTTTGTTCTGCAAAACTACACCATCAGTCTCCCCAGACGCCTTAAGAAGATAATGGTGAAGTGGAATGCCAGTAAATACTAAATTCAATGGTGAGTGTTAATTTATTTGTTTCTCCTTGCTAACCACAAGAATGTTTTCTTTTTTTAAGATGGCGTCAACACTTTCCGCGCCTACTGTATGTTAATATGTGCCATGTTGTATTATGAATGAATGAAAAGTGACCCATTTGGTAAAATTTCAGTTTAAACATGAAATTAAGGGTCTTAGGGGTCCCACCCCAAAATCCAAAAATTCTGATAATCCGAATGATTCTCGGTCCACTGCCATTCGGATTAATGGACTTTTACTACACGTATATAGACTACAGTAAGTCCTCATTTTTCGCTGTTTTGATGTTCCGCCAAAATGTTGTGAAATGTGAAACGACGAAGTGTGAAGTTAAGAATCAATGGGAAAAATAGATGGGCGTTCCAGTGGGACAGCTACCTTACCCTATCAAAGTCCTATAACACCAAACAGGCCCTACCCAAAATTAAATATGGAGTGTTTACTAGTTGCTTATACAGCATAACACAATAAACATGTACCTGAAATGACATTAGAACTGTTATAAAGAGCTGCAAACCAAAAATCCTAACCAGAAATAAAGTAAACATTGGCATGAGTGGCAGGTGAAGGTGTGTTGAGGGTGGATGAGCTAGTTGCTAGATGACATGGGCCTCTCTGGGGAAGCCCTGTCACCTAAGCCGAAGCCCTCAAAGTCGAATTCAGGCTCCAGCAACTCCACTTCCTCTCTGCCCACTTCTCCTCCTTCATCCTCCTCTCCTGTCATGTCTAAGTTTTGCATAATAGCAGGCACATTTTGTGTTACATTAAAAAATCATGTGATCCTGGCTTGTCTCTGCTCCAGTATGTTTCTGTTGTAGACTGCCATCACTTGAGACTTCAGATCATTCAAGGTGGATAGGATCTTGGTAGCCTCAGGCATAGTCCCGGTTTATGTCTCGAAGGTTGTTGCCATGTCGGTTATGGTGGACAGGCTTTGGGACAATTTCTGGGTGGTCATTTTCTCCTGTGCAGTGTGATCTGGCCTTTCATTCTCTTGACATCTCTTCCTCGGTTATGTCAACCACACCTGAGTCTAAGTCGTAGTGTGTCAAGTGGTGTCTTACAGCCGTTTCGTCCACCTCTGCTGTGTGTAGGCTTGTGCGTCTGATCACACACAAAAAAACTCCACTAGGTGAATATTGATACAGTACATAACAGTGGCACAAATAAAGATTAAGGGAAAAAAAACACGGACACATTTACTTTATTGTTATTTTACGTGCACTCACCTGCTTGTCGAGAGGTTCCTTGTTCTTCCTTAGGGGTATAATGCAACATAACAGTAACCAGTGTTGCCGATTTTCATTACAATACTGCATATTCTTCCCCTGAATTGTTCTAACTAACACTTGGTTGGTTAACTAAAAACTAACTCCATTAGGTGGATGTTGATACAGTAAAAAACCGTGGCACAAAGGTTGATGGGAAAAAAAACACACACATTTACTCTATTATTTTATGTGCACTCACCTGCTTCCTGAGAGGTTCTTTGTTCTTCCTTAGGGGTATAATGCAACATAACAGTAACCAATGTTACCGAATTTCATTACAATACTGTATATTCTTCCCCTAAATTGTTCTTAACTAACACTTGGTTAACTCTAAAAACTAACTCCATTAGGTGGACATTGATACAGTAAAAAACCGTGCAACAAATAAAGATTAAGGGAAAAAAAAAACAGACACATTTACTTTATTGTTATTTTACGTGCACTCACCTGCTTTTTGAGAGTTGCCTTGTTTTTTCTGAGTGTCCTTTTGGTGCTGTCAGGAGCCCCAGTCAGGCAGCGTATCTCAGGGGCTGTCAACCCCTCTTCAATGAGCTGCAAAATCCTCTGCTTCTTGGCTGCACAAAAAACACTATGGTGAAAAGGTCTGTAGTACTGCCGCTGTATCGATAGAGGGCAGGGTGGTCGCAAGATGGCTGCCAACAAATAAGCATTAGTACGCGTCGGCTGCCGGCTGGAAGTGGCAACAAAAATTGGGAAAAAGTGACGAAGTTTCTGACATGTCAGAAACTTTTTTCTATCGTGAAAAATGAAGCATCGAAGTAAAATGTGTTGAAATACGATGACTTACTGTATATACAGT
>JAGKTI010002084.1:535-12839 GCA_018397915.1 Birgus latro
TATCTATCTACACACACACACACACACACACACACACACACACACACACACACACACACACACACACACACAGACACACACAAAACTAAAACCATTAAAGTCATCAGTGTTGCTCCTGTAACTATAATCAACTGCAGTCAACCACTAGCATTGTTTTGACAACCGTTAGTGTTACTGTCATTACCAGCACTCAGCTAACAAAACTTGACTGCAAACACTACATTCACATCAACAAGTGTCCGTTGTTCAAGCATTATCACAATCACCAATGTCTCCGATACGGTCAGTACTCTCTAAAGCCATCGCAGTAGTTCCACCACCACTAATAGTATGACTGCTACAACTACGGCTGTCAAATTAACAACTACCACGACTGACGCTATCACACAAACAACGGTCCCACCACCACTGCAACCATTATAGGAGGTCTGAATGAGACTTTTCCAGCGTATCACAATGTACGCACATAGAAGTGGTGGGCGAAGGTGTGTGGAGCCAACTGTTCGTGAGTGACCGGCCTAATGGATCTTAACCCTCTAGATACCATGGGCACTCTTGGGTATTTCATTTACGTTAAATCCAGATTGCTATATTATGTTCATCTACCAAGTGGCGTAAGGACGTGGGGCTAGGTTGTTCAATTCAGATATTGAAATTAAGAGAGCAATTCCTTTCCCCCCAAGTGCCATTATGTCAAGAAAAAACTTCACTCATTTGGGCCACATCCTGCCTATGCATTTCAACCCACCAGACCAGCATGGGTCCATCCAGTTATATGGTTAACACACAAGTAAGGTGAGGAAAGGTGGTGACGTAAGTTGGGGCATCTGAGGAAGTGTGAGGGAAATTCAAGTGATGTGACAGGTGTTCATCATGAACAGAACCTAAATAAATGAATGGCAGATAAATGTGTGGACGAGGAAAAGGACAAAACTCGAGCATATGCCGATAATTTAACGGTCATTCGCGGAGAAGATTTACAGGCGGTCATTAACACATGAAAAAAAATAAAGAAGAATTAAAGAGAAGTAAGCGTATGATCAGAGTACAACAATCATAAAATAAAGGCTGAAACAAGTGAGATGTTTTGAAGCCATAAAGGTGGTAATAAATCATGCAAGAGAACAGTAAATGGATAACGATGGAACATCTAACCAGAACGTGGAAATGTTTTACCTTTAACTAAAAAACAGAAGTATATTAACAAACTGTACTATACTGCACGATACTGACACCCACCCTGACATATGAAGTAGATTCTTGGGTTCTTAAAAAAAAGTCACAACTTCAATCTGCAGAGATGAAAGTACTGAAGATCAGAGGGGTAATAAACAGATATAAGATGAACACTCAAAATACCAAAGAAGATCCAGGCGAAGTCCCTACCGAGCACTATGAGAAGAAGTATATTTTGACTGTTTGTACACATGAAAAGGATGGACGAGAAAAGGATGACAAAGTACCTTAGTTGGACCGGGACAGGTAGGAGACCAGTAGGACGTACACATAAGAGGTGGATGGATGGTGTAAGGAGTGCACTGGTGGAAAAAGGAAGGAGGGTAGAGGAAGTGGAGGAGAACAGAGACAAGGAGGATCGTGAAGGATGGAGGAGACTAATCGAGGCCGGCAACTGACAGGTAGAAGACTTTAGAAGCAAGTGAGGCAGAGTGAGGCAGGTCTAGCAGGGTGAGTCAGGCGTGGTAGTAAGATGTGATGAGGAAGGTGAGGCATATGCATAAGATGAGAAAGTCAGGTGAGGCAGAGCGATGCAGGTAAGGTTGGTAATTCACATAAGTATGATGCGGCAGGTGAGGTACAGTGAGTAAGAAAATTATGGTTAGTAAGGGAAGTTTGGTGAAGTAAGTAAAGTATGGTGATGCAGGCGAAGTCAAGAGAAGCAAGTGAGGCAGAGTCAAGCAGGTAAGGCAGGGTGAGGCAAATGAAAAAGAGTCAGAAAGGTGAGGCTGTTAGGGGCAGATAAGTTGGGGTGAGGTAGATGAAGCAGGTGATGCAGGTGAGACAGGTCAGGTTGGGTAAGGCAAGTGAGGTAGAGTAAGGCAGGTAAGGAGGGGTGAGGCAAGTGAAGTAATGCGAGAAGGTGAGACTTGTCAGGATAAGTAGGATAAAGAAGGGGCAGACTTTTTTGCAGCCAGTTGAGACTGTTTACTCGTTTCACGAGGAAAGCCACAACGACTGATGAAAGGGCAAGGAGGATTGGAGAGGATAGATGGATGTGCAAGCAACTAATTTGCAAGTCAGGTAGGACTGGGGTGAGGCATAAAGAATTATGGTGAGACGGGACCAGATCGTGGTAATGACACACCAAGCTGGAGCAGGGGCGATCAATCTGAACAGGAGCAGAGACAGAAGAAGCAAGGAGGCTTGGTTTGACTAATAAAGCGAGGCAAGGCAAGTGAGGCGGGCTAAGGATGTCTGTCCTCGCGTGTCTCCAGCAAGCATGTGCCCGGCTCCGAGAATCTGCCCCTGCCAGCACTACACAACCACTTGTGAACAGTGCTGGTGGCGGGCAACACTGCCTCACACAACCACCAGCAGTAATATCGACAACCATATATAAGTATCCAGATTACAGACCAAACTGACCGTCTTCAGAAAACCACGAACGTACTTTGGATTATTCTCTTATGAAAATCTTGAATATCGACCGATCGATCGACCGCATTAAGGGGCGAAGATAATACATATCAGTACAAGTTCGCCTGACCTTTAATAAAAAGTACTTTAGATTTTTGCCTTATTAGCCTGTCCCAGGAGTAAAAATAGTGCCACACCACACTCGACCATTATGGAAGAAACTTTCTGTAAAGCCACCAACAGTATAGACCATATCAGCAAGTCCCTAGAGGCGCATGCGTGAGGGAGGGTGGCGCGGCTTGGGAGCTAAAAGAATAGGAAGCACCGTGGTAATGGCAAATTGTGGAGGGTTAACCAGCCCAGGCCAGGAATCTGCAGGGAAGTGAGACCGCGTATCCGAATTCCTGCATAAATTCTCGAGCTTATTCTTTTTTTTCTTTTATTTGATCTCTCAGCCACAAAAGAAGTCTCGTTTTGAGGTCAACAAGAGGGAAAAAAACGTCCATATGCCATGTTTATGGGTGTGTGTTGGGAGATATCAGGCTCTGGCAATCCCCATCGTGTCCTCACCTTCGCTGGCAGGTGTAGTTTATTTCTGTTTGATGTCTCACGTTGCTCCAATTTTCCCTTTACCATAGTATTACTGAAAACTAATTATTTTCCCCTCAGCTTTTCATGCTTAATCTTGGTTTCTGAATTAACGTACTAGCTTTACTTGTGGATTTTTAATTTCTCGCATACAAGACTAGTCTGCCGAGTTTATAAGAACACTGTATTAATTTGTACTCTGTAAGAGATGACCTTGTTCGGAGCAAAGACTATTAACAAACATGACTGTAAAGGTGAAGACTGTATTCTCTTCCACACGCTGCATACATGTTTACTCCCCTCAGCACGAAGGAGTAATTTCTAATATGGTTTTGTTGTCTCTCAGCTATTTTAAGCAGTATAGGGAAGACAATTCGATCCGCGTTCTTCAGATATAGCCTTCATTAACCTCCAGAGATCTCTCCTTTCATGAATATAACTGTTTGATTGCAGTCTACTTAGAATAAAAAAATTCGACATCGTAGTGAAGAGCTAAGGAATGTATGCCATTGCAGATAACTAAACATTTAGAGAGTTCTGTGGTTGCAAAGTACAGTGGGTGTTGTGGTGCGGGGTGTAGTGTGTGACTGTGTGGTCTGCCGCCGGCTGCTGTGGCGTGTGGCTCACCCCAGTACCAGAGTTTTTTGTTGTTCACCATCGTGGCTAGCAAGGCATGGGTCAATAGGCATTTAATGATGATAATTAAAGTGTAGAAAACGAATGTGTGCATGGTGGCGTGAATGATAGTGATTGTTTGTTGTACTGGTTGCAATCATGTTCTAATATCGGTGATTATCGTAAAAGGCCGTAATGATGAGAATACTAACGAATATGATTAGAATTATTGAAAAGTTCACAATGATGATAATGATGATGATGACATACATGAATTAGGCATTGTCCTACCCAATATTAAGAAGCCACCATTCACTGGTCAAACGGTTTGTCGGTGGGAAGGGATGGGCAAGAGACATTCAGACAGGCAGAGGGTCAGGTATGGTGGGTCATTTTCGCCTCTGTCACTGTAATCGTTTATGCAAATCGGTCACAATCTCTATATTCTTCCCAGTCCCTTCCCTTGTCTCGTCCCTGCCTGGCCTTTCCATCACCCTGTCTGACCCCTGCCTTACTCTCACGGAATCCCTGCCGCTGTGTAGCCTTATTCTGCCCTACCCCTCTATTGTACCTTGTGCCCTCAGCCTTCACCCCTGCTTTTCTCTTTATTCGTTCTAACATCACTCTGCCTCCATCTAAGCCAGCTTACACCGCCCCTGCCACCCTCCAGCAAAAATTGACCCCACTCCTACCCCACCCGGTAGCCTCCACCACACTTGCGGCCAGTTCTCCCCTGAGGAAAATTACGGAATGGGCATCAGTCAACATCTATGGTAAATATGGCATCTGGTAGCAGTTCTCGAGGCTGCCGTTCTTGGGAAAAATGCCTATAATAATAAAGGAATATCTCATGCGATGACTACACCATCATCAATCGCTTTTCCTACTTGGTCTCGCAAACGTCGCGTTCCTTCGATCTTTCTGTGTCTCCCTCACCAAAATCATTGAATTAGTGTCGATCAGAGTATGTATTCACAGTCTTCTCAATTATATTGTTCTTTGTTCATTAACCACTTCACTCTGATGGCGTTTTTGCATTATATCATTGCAGCAGTTTGTCAACTTCGGAGGAAATTTTTGAAATGGAGACTTTTTTTCCTTTTAATTAAGATGACGGGAGCAAAGAAAAAACAAATTACATAAAAAAAAATCTATACAGCAGATTATAGGTGTCCTCCATTCATTTAAAAAATCTGTACCAGTTGGAACTGAACTGATGTGGGTTGAAGTTTGAGGGAAACTAATTTGGGGAAGCGAGTTCCAAAGAGAAGCGCTTCGAGGAATAATGGAATATTGAAAGGCAGATGTTGTGCAATATGACAATTCAGTGCAAGAGGTCTGTTTTAAGTGCATCATTCATCTTTGGGTCGAAAAACTACATTAAGAAACTACGTCATAGGAGTGAAAGTTAAGTAACAGCAAGAGGGAAGAAACATAATGATTATTTCACACAGATGATTGCTATGCCAGTGAAACGAAAGCAGTTTATTTACAAATCACAAACACCTCGTCTCAAGGTTTATAATTTCCATGGTCTGGTTTTCCATGTCTGAGAATGCATATTAAGCGCTACTGAACTTTCACTGAAAACAGAAACAATGGACTAGAACATTTATCACTGGGTTAGACAAAGTTCTCAACAAAAGTCCGTAACATTATCCCTTACGATTTTTGCTACTATATTCCTTTCCGTATCGGACAATTTACTGCAGAGGGATAAGTTTACCCCACGTTAGTAGTCATTCACTGGTGCAATTTGACGTCAGTTCAGATGTCGCGTTATTTCATATTCATATATTTCTCAATCCTGTGTAGTCTTAGAATGGCCACAAGAAATATCAAGGAAGTCGCCCTCAAGCTTCTGTGCCTTCGTTGGCAATTCGTCACTTGGTGAGTGGGAGGGCATGGCTCCAGTACTGTTCTCCTTGGAAAGTGATCAAGTTTATGAGTAGCTTTTTGTGTTGCCCACATAAAAATGGCGTTGATAATGAACAACGCCAGTTAAAAGTAATGATATTCATTTGTCTACTCACTGAAAGCAACCATAAATAAATTCAAGATACTCTACGATGAATTTAGTGTAATTGAATGTCATACTTCTAGTGTTAAAAAACAAATGAACTAAATAATATTCCTAGAGCCGTGTAGATGAAAGAAAGCAAAAGTCAAATAAACTTATTTTAGATACGAACAAATACGTCAAACCTGACACAGTAACGAAATAAGCATTAAAAAAAATATCTTATCTTTTTCAGCTAAAGAGAGAGACTTTTCGAACTGGAAGGGACGAAAACTGTCCTCATTAATCACGTGACTACTAGCATTCTGTCCTAAACTGAATAAAATCGTCCATCAGATACAAGAATAAGGTACAAAAGACGTAATCGGACTGTTGAAGTTAAGGGTCTAACAATGCTGAATTACCATGACTGCTTACAGAAGAGAAGAAAATGAGTTGCAAGTGAACCAGTGAAATGAAGAGATGGTTATATGATGACCTATGGCAAAAACCGAATGTAATGAAATGAATGTTTATGATACTGATGTCTTTTCTGTTGTCTATGCCTTCATATTTTAAGTAACTCCCCCTCCCAACACACACACGACACAGGTAAACTTGTAAAATAGTTCATTCAGTAAGATTTTCTGTGAACTGAGATGAATAAAATAGAATCCTAAGCTTATGAGTAGATGAGACAGGAGCACCATCGAGGCTCTTCGAGGATAATAAATAAGCTATACATGGGATTATTGAAAAGTTTGTGGCCCCACAAAGATTTACTTGATATACCGTTAATGAAGTGATGACCCATTACTGAATTCCTCGCATTTCTTCTAAAGATGTTGCAGAGCTTCAGTCACGGTGGAAAACAACGTTTCCTACCAAAGAGGGAAAAAATTTCTACTGCTGTACTGAATTCATTATCGTCAATGAAGTAAGTGCCGGCCAAGTTCTTTTTCAACCTGGAGAACAGAGGGAGGTATGGTGAATTAGGCTGGTGATCAAGGAGATCAAAGTGACAATCATGCAGAACAGTCATGCCAACTCTGGACTTGTGAGGCGGTTCATTGTCTTGATGAAACAACACTCTTTTCGTGAGCTTTGCCTCGGGCAGTCGTTTCATTAGAGTAGTATAATATGGTCCATTTACTGTCTGGTCCCTCTAGAGGTAGTTAGTCAGCAGCGTTCCTTCTGAATCCCAGAAAACTGGTGCCATCACCTTCCCAGCTGATGAACTATACTTGGCCTTTCCTTGGAGGGAAAGTAAGCTGTTTCCAGTGCTTCGGCTGTTGCTTTGTCCCTGGTTCGAAGCGATGAACCTGAGTTTCATCCACAGTCACAAATTGATGAATGAAATTGGACGGTTTCTTCTCAGAGTTGGTCAAAATATGTTGAACTCTCTCAGATGAGATGCCAGCTTCAACAGTGACATATCGAATGGTCAATCGACGATCTTTCATCACAATATTATGCACACGATCAATGGTTTCCTGACTGGTTGCTGTCCAAGATCACCCTGACCGTAGGTCATCTTCCAGATTGTCTCTCTCCTCCACCCTAGAATTCAGCCTCCCCATTTTTTAACAGCGGAAGGAGAAGGTGCACTATCTCCAAATGTCACCAAGGGAGTTAACCCTTTCATATGAAGATATTTTATAACGGAACTTTAGTCAGTGTTATCTGTTCTAGCAAAAGTGAGCTACCTTTTTTGTCTGTAAATCTGAAAACATAGAAGATATTAGTGTATCAAGTTGAAATTTGATGCGTGATCACCTAAAAAGTATTTAATTAAAAATATATATATGTTTTTCTTTCTTCCTTCCTTCCTGAAGGAGGCGTGAATAAATCAGCTGTCTCTCGTAGCTTATCACATCTCCAATTTGAATTTTTCCTTATCCCTGTTTCTGGATTCTATTTAATTAATATTTGACCCTTAAATGGTGCTGGAGCCTGGAGAAAGGCACATTTCCATTGTGGCACTGATACAGGATGGCTCAGCTGCCTGATTATACAGATGCCCCTCAGCTCTCGCCCTGTCACCCGAATTAATGTTGGTGGACCGTAGAAGGACAGCATCAGCCAATGTTTCACTGGATTGGTGTTCAGATGCACCTGGGGTAAAAAAAAAAAAAAAACAGCTCTGGTATCAGTGTCCGTTGACAGAACGAAGAGGTGACACGGAAACATCAAATAACTTAAGCAAAAATTCTCGTAGCTCACGGACACATTGGTTTTAAACCTTTGACAACATCTAAGCTTGATCTTCGATATTCTCTATACTCCAGGCATAGCTGAAACATAATGCTAAAACGCTAAACCATACAGTAATTGGCTTAACTGCAGATTTCTCTATGTTCTTCCCTCTTAAAACAAACTTTCTCTAAAGTAGCAAAACCTATTACCTAGATTTTCTCGAGGAGGGGTGTTACTCTCCAGCAGTTATGATTTTTGTTAGACAGAATCTTCATACCATTCTGAATTTAACAAATACAAACAATGAAAACTGTCATAAATAACCGGTGAAAATCGGCAGGGCAATCCTGTAAGCTTTCTTAAACTAAAGAATATTTTTCAGCTATTCATATTTTGTTTCTCGTGTTGAAATTTCAGTATGTAGAATTAACGATAAAAAAATATGAACTAACAAACTTTAAGTAGGGATGATACTGACACACCTATTTAACTTTTAACATTCCAAACCTTTCGAAACTTCTAAACATAGCGGCTTATTTAAAGAAACAGTGACACAAATATGATATATAAATACATTACATATAATGTATGAAGGTTTATGGATGGCACAGTGCCAAAAACACAGGAACTAGGTGGAGGCACTATGCGGGCCAAGGAGGGGTGGTGGAACAATAACCACATGTAATCACTTGTCCACATCTTTTTAACCCTCGTAATTGCCATTAAGGTGCATGAGTTATTGGCGCATAGCTGCTCTTAAAATGGAAGCTGCTGCGAATACAGTATGATTATATTTCCACCATACTTAGTATAAGAATATGCAAAACAATAAGGTACAGATGAGTTTGTGTGTGATAATTATTACATTTTCCCTGCCTGGCTGGCATGCATTTTTTTTTTTTCGGGTATAAATGGTCATGCAGTCATATTGGCAATGTCGAATCGAGTGCCTCGAGAAAAGACTCAGCAGCGTTGCACCTTTGCTTCAGCTGGGTGGAAGATGCCAAACAAAAACAAGAAAGGAATTCGGAAAGGACGGGGTATGTATACGATACATTAACATTTCCTTACCCACGCCAGACAAGCAGTTCGTTTGTTTATTTATAAATTAACTCATATACAAAGGTTTTACCCCGAGTCTTGATATTAAATTTGTCTGTGAATTTACATACTGTACAATATCTGAGAGCCAGAAAGCGACAGACTTCTCACCCGAGTGGCATCCTGAATCTTTAAAGAGGATATGAAGGAAACATGTTGTATCAGATAAGATGAGAACAGATAAGTTCAGACTAGATTAGGATTAGCTGGATAAGGTAAGTTTATGTTTGGGTGTATTAGATAATATTTATAATATTAGAATATCTAGGCTTAGGTCAGCTTAGGTCAAGTTTGATTTGGTAATATTCGATAAGATTAGAATTGATTGGGTTAGGTCAGGCAAGGTTTGGTTATATCTGAGAAAATTGGAATAGATAAGTTTAGATTACATTAAGCTGAGTAAGTTATGTTTAGGTTTGGTTCTGTTAAAGAAGATCAGAGAAGATAAGTTAGGTTTGGTTAGTTTAGGCTAAGAGACTTGGAGGCATTGCACACATAATGAAGTTATAAATAGTCAATGAGTAATGACACGGACCTCCTCCAAAAAACAATACTCTTCAAACCTTATTATTATCTTAAGCATAATAACGTCTTCTGAATTTATTCTTTCTGATTCTGGCTAACGCCAAGCGAATTAGTTCAGACACTTTTAAACCACAATCTGTGAAATGGCAAACCGCTCGTAAATAACATTACATTGTTACACAAGATGATATCGTGTTTACATTTTGACACTTAACGGAAGCCAGGGTGCGACGCTGCGGAACCATTTGTCGCTGAAGTCGATCCGACGTTGCTGATATGACTGAATGACTAAGCGTACCCAAACAAAGGAACACACGGCCGGCACAGTACCTCCCTTCCATTGGTACTGAGCCATTCCTACTTATTTTGTTCTAGGTAACGCCAGGAGTCTGTAGCCAAGCTGAGAGGTCACAAGGGGCTGGATCAGACTGTCACTACTGTCACCCTCCCATGATGTGTCCTATCTTTTCGTCTTAGGTGTGTGTGTGTGTGTGTGTGTGTGTGTGTGTGTGTGTGTGTGTGTGTGTGTGTGTGTGTGTGTGTGTGTGTGTGTGTGTGTGTGTGTGTGTGTTTTCCACATGACTAAAGTTAGGTGAATTGTCATCTTCCGGTGTTTCTACACTATCCCACAAATAAGTGGTTTTCTGTAACTCAGAACGGCATTTACAATGTTGGGTGGTAATCATGTAATCAGTTGGACGCCTGGTGGTCCGCGGAGTTAAAGGGCCCTAACCGGATGTTTACATCCGAGGAACTCTAGAGGTTTACTGCTCACATAATACTGTCCACTGACGACTAGCTGGTTACTCTTGCCTTGAATGTCTAGACCGAACAGCCACTCTACCGAATACCTACGTTTTTGATGCGACAGTAAAGGTCTGGATGATAAAGAACATACTGAAGTGTTTCTCTGCACGGGATGTCATCCGTTTAGTGACGGTACTTTAAAGGTAAGTGATGCAAACATAAAATATTTTACATCAAGTTACTTGTTCAAGATACACTCAGTTGCAAAAACTATTGGAATGCCTCCAGGAATGGGGCCAACCAAGTACTTGTGGGAGAATTCTGTGACCTTGTCTTACAGCAGAGTCAGTACTGAGTAACCTAAAAAATAAGGTTTCTCGTCCAAGGCTTTTGAAAGTTAGTTTTCGGGCTGTCAGCCAAACAGACGGGATTTAAGACCGTTCACGTGTCACTCGGGTGGGAAATACATTTAGCTAGAGTTTGATTCGGCAGTGCTGCGTAGTTTCCTTCTTCATTTTTCTATTTCTGTCACCTGTCGACTGTCAGCGGAGATCAGAATTGAGAAGTAACTTTTTAACGTATATCTGTCGCCATTAAAAACATTTTTGCCCTCAGATTCCTGTCTCTATCCATCTGTCCATCTATCTATTGCCAGACGCCTCAATCCCGTAAAAGGTGGCCACAGACAAATCGCCTCCATGTCGCTATGTCCCCGCCATTTCACTGCCCTACTCCCAGCTCACATCCCCTTCTCTCATATGCCTCTCCACTCCGTCCCTCCATCTCATCCTTGGCCTCTCCCTCCCTCTTCCCCCCTCCACCTCACATACACTCTCCTCGTCAGTCTCTCACTCTCTATCCTCTCTACATGGCCAAACCACGTTAATGTGTTTCTCCTGACGCATTCTATCACATCCACATCCACACCACAACATTCCTTCAGTTCCGCACTTGTCAGTCTGTCTCTCCATGTGACCTGCTCCTCTCAGATAACTCATTTCCACTGCTCTGACTCTTCTGTCCCTCCAACAAGGTCCAAGCTTTACTTCCATACGTTAGATTTGGTATCACAATACTGTTATGTAGCAGCTTTTTCACTTCCATGCTCACTTCCCTGTTTCTTATCACTGCTTTCAAGGAACCAGTAACCTTTCTTCCCTGCTGCACCCTTTCAAGCACTTCACCCTCTAAACTTCCATCCTTACTCATCACACTACCCAAGTACTTAAACGCACACACATTCTCCATATCCTCCCCATCCAATCTCACTGTTCATTCACTGACTTCACTTCTCTCGAAGACCATCACTTTACTCTTCCCTACATTCACCTTTAGATTCTTTAGATTCCTTTGTCGCTGCCTGGAAATAATTCCCTAAAAAGAACAAAATGAAAGTTATGAATTATGCACTACAAATGAATAGTGAGAATGTATAACATGTGGTGGGGTAGAAGCGCATATCTTCTTAGGACTTGCGGAATGAAATCAACTTCGGAGTAAGAAGGAAAAATACGAAATACGAATAGACGGAAGAGTGCCTTGAGCATAGGGTGTGTCAGCAAACATGCGCAGTTCTTATTGCTCACATGGTCGCGTCGTCTCTAATATTCTGGTTCACCTGCTATTAGGCTGTTATATTCAGCTGAAAATGAGTCAAGGAATCTGTGATCATTAATCTGGCGATCATAAACCTTCTCATGGGCAAGAACTCTAGTATTCCATTCCGGCTGACGATAGATGATTTTGTTCTAGTGCGAGTGTGTACAGGAGCCTCACAAGAACTATCTCGATCATACTATCTTAGGACGAAACGTAGGCAAGACATCAGAAGAGTTTGAAGAAATGCATGATTATTTCGGGTTTTGCATGATCTTATTTTCCTCTTCCCCCCCTTCTCTCTCTCCCAAGGCCGCCAGTCACATAATCTCTCTCGTGGGC
>JAGKTI010002084.1:22804-34817 GCA_018397915.1 Birgus latro
CAATGAAAGTTTGTCTTATTACTCCCGCGCTGGCTAAGAGAGAGAGAGAGAGAATTATGTTCCACCCGACCTGTGTGTGTGTGTGTGTGTGTGAACAAAATAACTCAAAATGTTTTTATCTGATTTTAACCAAACTTTGCGGAAGTGATGAGGGTCAGCGAAGGAGTAAACCTATTTCTTGTACAATTAGGTAAAATGTCACAAAGACAGCTAAAAATCTGACTAAACGTGGTCAACTTAAACAGTTTTCATTTAATTTATTACGAATTTATTGGAGGGTTGAGGACGGGTCAGGAATGAAGGGATTTGATTTTGTGAACAGTCAAAGGTCAAAGTCACAGGGCAAGATCAAAGTTCGACCCTTGTGTTTGTGTGTGAGCAAAATAAGTAAAACTATTTGGATCTCATATGGATCAAACTTCGTGGAATTGTTGAGGAATAGCCAAGGGGTTAACTTTTTTTTTTTTTTAATAGTAGGACATTAGGTCAAACGTCAAAGTCGCATGAGAAGGTCAACTTAAAGTGTTTTATTTGATTTAGTCCATACTATGTGGAAGGGTTCAGGCTATGGCACTTATAAGGAAATTTGCCTAGTCAGTCAAATGTCAAGGTCACAAGGCAAGGTCAGATCAAACAGTTTTCATCCAATTTCGACCAAAGTGGTGTAATGGCAAAGGGTCAGGCAAGAATGAAGCAATTCGATTTTTAGAGCACTCAGTGGAAGGTAAAGATCACACGGCAAAGTCAAATATTCTGCCCTCAGATCAATTGGTGGGTGCACGTATATAACTCCGAGTTTTTTTTTTTTTCCCTCACTGGTTTGCATAATTGTTTACTGATCATTCTCACTGGACCAAGTAGGATAACATAAAAAAAAAAAAGATCTTAATAATACTGACACACTGTACCTCTGATATTTAAAAGACGTTAATTTTAGTGGTTTATCTTTTATATGAATTTCATTGCTTCCTATTATTTTCATGTGAAGTATATTAATTTAAGGCAATTTTTAGTTATCCTAGGATTCTACCAAGGGTTTTCCTTTTTTGCAGTCTCCAGTTTTTTATCGTACTCACTCACCTGGGTTATTTACTGGTTGTTTTAAATAAAACTTATAATGCATGCAACATCATTTTTATCTTAAAAATATGCATCACCGTCAGTGTCTTAGCAGTCCCTTATTTATTTCTAAACTGTATTATTTAGACGAATTTAGTTGATATAATTTGCGATGAAAGTGGGGTTGTAGGGAGTGAAGAGTTAATGGTGATGAAGAACCAAAGAGGGAGGGATGGGCCAATTCAGTCACTGCCCCGGGCCCCATCGAAGTTGGTTACGGCCTTGCTGTCATCTTCCTAAGCAATGTCTGTTGTGACGGCATGTACGACATGTGAAAATAGCAGCTAGGTATATTTTATACATATGTAATTGCCTTTAATGTAATGAACTGATGAATTTAAATTATTCTTAACATATAAATTGAATAAATCCAGTGTATATACAGTTATTATTTGCATCAGACTATGGATATAAACTGGAAGGCCCGTTCCCTAGATCCAGTAACCATCTAGAACACATCAACAAAGAACTGGCTTCTAATAGACCCCATACATCACCAGTCATTAGGATACTAAAACCAACCATACAGTAATGGTACGCCATGGGTACAAAATTCAAACCACGTATTATGGTTGTACTAGGAGGTGTTTAAACGTGTCGGTGCAGCCATATGGAAGTGCAGTGAATATGATGATAAGGAATTCAGACATTACTGCCTTCCTTGCCGCAGACTAGATTCAGCCAAATCCACACAGCTCCCTGCCACAGCTTTAACCTCACTTGCTTGTGTATAATGTTAGATAATTTGAAACAAAAACTACATAATGAGAATGATTCATGAAAACAACTTTAAGTTGATCATTATGTCCACTAATATATAATCGCTGTTACGTATACGCACTACTTCTAGGGGTGTAGGATACATGAATGATACAGTACACTAACTACTTCTCCGAATTCTGTAGAGAGTAACAAGACGGTCTATTATCACACCAGCTGGCGGGACTGAAAACACGGCCGGTTATCATAAATGTTCGTTCAGTGCATCCATAACTGGAGAACGTGGCCGTTGTAAAAAATGTCAGGAATCTGGGTAAAGTAAAAGGCGGCTTGTAAGAGAGCACTGGTTATCGAGGTGTCGTTTATTACCTTACGTACTCGCACTCTATTTTTAAGAAATTCTGCTGCTGTTAACAGTATAGCCTGCTTACAGGTTGGAGTCTCTAATCCAAAGTGAGTTGATAGTATGCTTGTGGACAAAAATTGATGAACATGAATATGGAAACGAGGCCAATATGTGGTAAATGCAAAAGTGTTCATGGTAAGCCACGGAAAAAAAGGTTCAGCGCAACTGACTGTGGGTAATATATACCCAACTGTCAGATGGAGAGATGTTTTGGGCAATGTAAGAGGAGGTGATGGGGGAGATGAGTCGAGAAAAAGTGGCTAAATCCTATATTAAGAGGAGACAGGTCGGAAGAATGCCACCTAAAAATATTTTGAAAATGACTACTGTTGGTGTATTACGAGAGGTGCTTTTACTCGTAGCTCCAGACAGAAAGACCGATGACAAAATATATATATACTGACAGCACGCATTTGTAACTAGACCGCATGCTAGTGGCCTTAATACAATTTTATATAGTATCTTACTTGGCATTTATATTATGCTTACACACACACACACACACACACACACACACACACACACACACGTCAATATCTACCTGTCTTGGCTGGATGAGTCACTCTTGCGTGATAATCATAGACGGTAAGTAAAACCCACACTTGTAGACGAAGAATATATTGACCAAACAGTTTCGGTGGACACTGCCACCATCTTCAGTGGTCAAGATAAAGAAAGGGAATGACATATTGACAATACAAGGGCTCCTTTTTATGCTTGTGTGTGTGGGTGGGAGGGGTAAAGGTGAGGTGTGGTGGGGTGGATTGTAAGCGGGGATTTCCCCAAGGGTGAAAGGATTACATAGGATTACATAGGAAACCAAACAGCAACAGACCTTCTGGTCCTTTCGAGGCTGCTTATTACAGAGAAGCCTATGACTACAAGATCTATCTCTACATGCTGAAGGATAAGGATAGTAAAGCAAGAAGGCTCTCCCCACCTCCAAACTCTCCAGGAAAAAAGTGAGAAAAATCACCATGCAGCATGGAAAAACTGACATGGAAATTTCATAGGAAATACTGGAAAGGAAAGGTCACACTTTATACTACTTTCTGTAAGCTACCTGTTTGAGTAACCTGAAAGAGAAAGTAATCAAATAAGCTAATAACTATGGTATGACATTATAAACGGGTACGTTGAGTTAATGGAGAGTCTGTAGGCATAACAACGTGAATACGGTAATCCCGTGGTCTCAGTTGGACTCTGCGGTAATTCAAAAGGTACAGATAAAGGGGGCACGGTGGCTCAGAGGTAAAGCATCGAGCTCGGGACTAAGGGGTCGCGAGTTCGAGCCGCGCCCGGGACTGCCGTGCCGGAAGGGGTAGCGCCCTCCTGTTACCTAGCGGGGCTATATGATCTCATTGCAAGGTCTAGCTCGGGGGATTCTTTAATCCCTTTTTAAAAGGTACAGATACACGTGAATATAGCAAATTAATCTCGTGGTCTCAGTTGGTCTCTGCGGGAATTCAAAAGTTACAGATACACATAAATATAGTAATCCCGTGGTCTCAGTTGGACTCTGCGGGAAGAAACTTAAAACATTATCACCAAAACTACAAATGTGAGTTATTCAGACAGAAAAAGTCAGCTGAGGATTCACGTGCAAATACTTGTCTATTTTGTTTTTGAATGTCTCAATTGAGATACTGTTCACGGTATCTGAGGGTAATCTGTTTCAGATATTTACGACTCTTGTTGAAGAAGTATTTTGTTTCATGGGGATTGGAAATGCTTTCCCATAATTTTGCAGCCATTACTTCTGGTTTGTCTCGACCGGTCTATTTCAAAATATTTATTCATGTGTAAGTTGTCATATCCCTTAATGATTTTGAAAACTTCAATAAGGTCACCTCTTAAACCTGCGCTTCGTTAGGCTAAATAATCTAAGTTCCTCGAGGCGTTCCTCATATGGTTTGTTTCTAAGTAGTGGTATCATTTTTGTGATTCTTCGCTGTATTTTCTCTAATTTTTCTACGTCCTTTCTTTAGTACAGAGACCAGAATTGCACACAATGCTCAAGATGGGGGCGCACTAGCGAGTTGTACGAGGCAAGTATGACTTTTTCCGATTTAAACTCAAAAGTTCTTCCAATAAAACCCACCAGCTTGTTTGCAATTTTAACTGCCTCGGTGCACTGCTCACTCGGTTTTAGGTCATTTGATATTATCACACCAAGATCCTTTTCAGTCTGTACTTGATAACTGGATATTATTCATTTTGTAATTCGCATGGGCGTTGTTACTTCCAGTATGAAGTACTTTGCATTTTTCTGTGTTGACTTTCATTTGTCATTTTTCTGCCCAGCTTGTTAAGGTATTAAGGTCATTTTGTAACTGTTGCCACTGAAATTTTGAAGTTACTTGACTGGTTAAAATATTTTAGTATCATCTGCAAATTTGGATACTTTACAATTTAGACCCTCGTCAGTATCGTTTATATAGATAATAAAAAGTATTGGTCCAAGTACTGAGCCTTGGGGAACACCGCTAATCACATTATGCCATTTAGATTCCTTTCCGTTTATCACAACTCGCTGTTTTCGGTCTGAGAGCCAGTCTTGTAATCATTTCTGCGTACTTCCTTTTATACCATGTGCTTCTATTTTGCTCATGAGACGCTTGTGGGGGACAGTGTCAAATGCTTTCTGAAAGTCAAGGTAAATTATATCTACTGCTCTTGAGTCATCATATCGTTTGTAAACATAATGGAAGAAGTCCAGTAAGTTAGTTAAGCATGAACGACGATGTCTGAATCCATGCTGTGAGTCTTTAGTTATATTATTTCCTTTTAGATAGTTAACTATTTTATCTCTTATGATTTTTTTCCATTAACTTGCACACTATTGATGTTAAGCTAACTGGTCTGTAATTTCCTGGGTGCGACTTATTTCCTTTTTTGAAAATTGGTGTTACATTTGCTGGTTTACATTCGCAAGGAACTTTCCCAGTACTTAATGATTTATTGAATAAGACAGAGAGTGGCAGCTTCTTTGAGAATTTTCGGTGATATTTTATCAGGGCCTTTTTGTTTATGTTCGTACTATTTATGGCTGCAAGGATATCGCTATGATAGATAGTATAGTTACTAAGGACTGTGCTATTTGCTTGGTTTGAGGGTACCATTAGGTTTCTGGTGGTGTTTTCTACCGTAAAAACAGACGCAAAGTACTCGTTAAGAATGTTTGCCATTTCAACCTCATTTTCTGTGTGTTTGCCATTATTCGTTTCTAGAGGGCCTATTGATGTAGTCATTACCTTTTTCTTTCTAATGTAACTGTAAAATTCTTTAGGGTTTGATTTGCACGTATTAGCAATGTGGATCTCCAGTGCTCTTTTGCTCTGTTTGATAAATCTTTTCGATGTGCAGCATTGGTTTTCGTACTGTAATTTATCATCATTATTTTGTGTAGCTTCATATTTATAGTATGCCTGTTTTTTGGCTATTAAGTTACTTTTGATTTCACTGGACCACCACTTTGGCTTACTATTACCAGCTGGACGCCTGTTACGTAGTAGCACACACCACTTTACCGCTTCATTAAATTTTTTGGTGAATATTTCCCATGTTTGGTTTGTGTCATCTGTTTCAGACATTTGATTCCAGTCTGCAGTTGCAAGTAACGTTCTGAGCCTGGTGAAATCTGCTCTACGATAGTCTAGGACCTTTTTTTTGCTTTCCGTTTCTTTCACTTTTTCAGAAGTAATATTAAACTGTATAATTCGATGATCACTGGAACTAAATTCGGGTCCAATTTCGATGTTGTTGACTAGGTTATCGTTTGTAGTTAAGATGATGTCTAGGATATTGTTTCCTCGCGTTGGGTATTCTACGTGTTGGGAAAGGGCACTTTCTTGAAGATTCCTGAGTGCGCAGTTAGCGGTTCACCCCACTTTGCTACCGGTAGATTAAAGTCTCCAAAAATTACACTGTCCTCTTCACAACAAATTTCCGCAATATGATCATAAAGTTTTTCATCTGTGTCCGCTGACTGTGCTGGAGGGCGATAGATGAGACATATATTTATTTTGTGCGATTTAATACTCAGCTGAACGTAACTAGCATCTATGTTGGTAATACTGGGTTTGGATAGCACAAGGGGGTGGAGACTAGTTTTCACGTATAGTAAAACACCGCCACCATATCGATGAGGTCACTCACAGCTGAAAATATTGTACCCTGTTAATGAGTATTCTGCTAAAAAGTCACGGTCAGATGTGTTAATCCAGGAGTCTGTGATGCCAACAATGTCATAAATTTCTAGGTAAATAAGAGATTCTAAATCCTCAAACTTGTTGCGGAGACTATGTGCATTAACATAGCAGACCCTAATTCCGTCCCAAACAGTTGATGAACTGACTCCGTGGATATTTGCACTGAGGTTACTGCTCCTGGATGTTCTCGTTTTTTTTTTTTTTTAAATCTAAAGAGGGCAACTTTATCATGTAAAAGTCTACCTAGCCGTGCCGCTCCTACCGAGTTCAAATGGAGACCATCTTCTTGGAAAAGTGTATGTTGCTCATAAAACTGGTCCTACAGATTGACAAAGTCGACTCCTTCTTGTGTGCAGAGAGATTTGAGACGGTTATTTGTGCTGAAGGCCTTATCATAAAAACTATTCTCTGCCTTGATCCTCGGTAGTATGCTGGATATTATTACATTCGTGGACTTAGTTTTGTATCGCTTGATCATCTCATGATACTTTGCGAGTAATTCCCCCGATCTGTTGCGCTTCAGATCGTTCATACCAGCATGGAAGACGTATAGAGTTTTATCATTTGCGTCTTTTGTGACCTCATCGCAGGCTTCTGTGATATCACATAGTCCACCTCCTGGGAAACAGTGCCTCTTTCTGCTACTAGGGGCGCGTCCACAAAGTTCCTCTAGCTGACCGCGTACAACAGAGTCCCCAATAAGTCTTGTTTCTTCTGACTCATTGACTGCTTTGGCAAGGATTTGGAATCGATTGTACGTAGTTATAGGGAGGTGCTTCCTCGTACCTTTTACGGGTTTTGCGCCATTTCTTACCATGGTGAAGGGGATTTTGCTTGGCAAGGGAAGTACGGAATCACTGGGTGAGGAAGATACATTATCATTTGTATCTGCCTGATGGGCATGGGCTGGTACGGGCTCGGTATATACACGTCTTCCATCTTGAGTGTTGTCAGTAGCTCCTGTCTGACCTCACCTGTGTCGGTGCGGGAAGGGACATTTCCACCAGGGACTTCATTATAGGATCTAGCTTGTACTTGCCTTCACTAAGGTTGAAATTCTCGTATTTTTGGATACACAGGACTTCGATAATCTTTTGTTTCCAAAAGTCATGACTTTTATACAGTAGATGACTATCTTGCCTGTCAATTCTGTGGTTGGCTTCACAGACATGATTAAATATTGCATTATTCAAATTACATGTTTGTATGGCATACTTGTGTTCCTTAATCTGTGTTTCCAAACTTCGACCTGTTTCTCCTATGTAAACTAGTCCACAATCTTTGCAAGGAATTTTATATATGGCTGCTTCCGAATATTACTAAAGTTTCACCACTCTATGAAGGCAAGTTAGGTGTTTCCTTCCTAGGAATGCTCTTGCCACATCTTGAAAATAATTATGTTTATCTTCATCTGACGCTTGTAAAAGGTACGAGAAAAGAAGAATACAAACATACAGTGCAAAATAAGAATAAATAATAAAAACTCTGAAAAGAACAGTAAACGAAACTATAAGAAATTTAAACAGTAATCAGGAAACGTGGCAACGTATTTAGCGGCGTGCCGATTGTTACTGTCACGATCACCGGCATTCACCATTTGTCATGGCTGGGGAGATAAAGTAAAAATTATATGTAGAATATAAAATAAAAGAATATATCTAAGAATATCAAAAAATTTTCTTTTATAAACACATTAAATTGTTCTCCAAAAGGCAACACACACCTGGTGTCTGGGTCAGTATTTGACGTCACAATTCCCAATGGACCCACCCTGCCCATACGTAGGTCAGGACAGCCACCCTGACAGTCAGGGCCGCCGTCTTCAGTTGCCATTCAACCACAATGGTCTCTGTATTATCATTATTAGAGTACCGAGTTATAAAGTTCTTATCTACGGTGGTGATAATTAACATGAGTAGGACAAAGAAATATAAGAATTATTAATTTACTGTCATTTTTAATATTAAAGTTTTAGTTAAAAAATAAAGATTGAGGAGCCTGTAAATATATGCAATAATTTACGATTCATGTTGATAAAAAATAATTAGAAACCAAAGAGCTGAGAGAGAGAGAGAGAGAGAGAGAGAGAGAGAGAGAGAGAGAGAGAGAGAGAGAGACGGATATAACGGGAGAGTTTAACATCCCATGGGTGGAAAAGTGGCACCACTGTACACAGGAAATGACCTCGCCCAAACTGCCTTCTTAGATAGGTCACACCATAACATTGATCTGATGGTGGACGTATACCTAAATGCTATATTTACATCACTACCGTAACCTATTAACTTTAACATTCAAGTCTGCAACATAAAGTGAGGAAAAATTTCTCTTCTGTGGTAGGGTTTTTAGGTATGTAGTAAGATTGCCTAGCTTTAAGGTATGCTTTTTTAATGAACCATTTGGGATACCTTAAGTTTTGGATGATTTCCCAAATGAGATTATTTTCTTCTTGTATATGTTCTGGATTGCAAATTCTAAGGGTTCTAAGGAACATTGATGAGATAACAGACAACTTTGTGGCAGACTGATGATACGGAAAATAATGAATGAACAAGTTACAACTGGTTGGTTTCCTATACTCCTTGAAGCTAAGTGAATGATTTTTCTTCATCACTAGTACATCAAGAAAGGGAAGAACACTGTCGTTCTCCCACTCAACTTTAAATTTAATGGAGGGAGCAAGATTATTTGGGTGTGTGAAAAACTCGTCAAAATTCTCAAATGCAAAGGCCAAAATGATAATATGTCATCAACATATCGAAAAAAAATGAGTTGAGGGGAAGAAACTCGTGGCAGCAGTTCCGTTTCATAATACTCCATATATAACTTGCTTAAAATGGGTGACAATGGAGAACCCATACCGTACCCATACCAAAACGTTGCCTGTAGAAGTTGTTGTTAAATGAAAACGCATTCGAAGTCACACATAATTTTACAAGTTCTATGAAACAGTCAGCTGACATACGCAAGTCAAGATCACATTCTGGCAATATGTTAGCTAAAAATTCCAAAACATCATTACTGGGAACTTTGGTAAACAATGATTCAACGTCGAAGCTAACCATTTTACCTGAGAAAAAGTCAGGTGATTTAATTTTCTCTATAGAATCCGAAGAGTTCTTTACGTGTGCTGAGGATACTGTACCTACTACTGGGGCTAATTTATTGGCAAGAATCTGTGATATACGTAAAACACACACACTGAAATTATGGGACGCAATTAAATATTATTATTATAGGTCTTTGATAATCCATATATATACTGTATATGGTAATTTAGGGTTGATCTGAATGAAGTTATTGATATCTACATTAGGCACATTTTCCAACACTTCTTTCACTTCTCGTTAAATGCTGATGCAAGTCTCTTCACAGGGGAGGACCGTAATTTTTCATATGTTGTGGTATCACTCAAATGATAGTTCATGTTATTTTCATATTCAGTTTTGTCAAGAATAACCACTGCATTACTTTTGTCCGATTTAGTTATGAAAATTTAATTTTTCCGTATTTTGGTGAAAGCAGCACGAAATCTTCTAGAAAAGGAATCAAGAGAATTAAAATGTTTCACTAACCCACTCATTATCATTCCTCCTAGACATGAAAAATTCTCTCGATTATTAATTGTGGAGGAAACAGAATCCAATGCAACATGATTATTTGACCACTGAAGATGGTGGCAGTGTCCACCGCAACTTAGTAAATATATTCTTCGTCTACAAGTGTGGGTTTTAGTTATCATCTACTTGTCTATCAGTATATCAGTCAATCAGTCAATCTATCTATCTCTCTATGTATCTATCTATCTATATGAGGAAAGCAAATGAAAGAGTTAGAAGTGTAGGATTTCTAATTAACAGAAATCTTGCAGAGAACATTGTTAAATTCAGTAGTGTATCTGACAAAGAAACATGGACTGTAATTAGACAAGACAAAAGAAAAACCCTGAAAGTAATACAAATATACGAATATGCACCGACTTCACAAAACTAAGATGAAGAAAAAGAAACATTCTATGATGACATCCCCCCGATGATGGAAGAAAAGACCACATAATATACTGTACTCATTGGAGACTTCACTGCAAAAGTTGGCAAATCAAAAAATAGAGAAGCATGTACGGGAAAATTCCGAGAGGGAGAAAGAAATGACAGACGTGAAATGGTGGTAAAGTTTGCTGAAATGTCTAGCTTGAGAATAATGAACACATTCTTTCACAAAATAACAGAGAGAAACTTTACATGGAGAAGTCCAAATGAAAAAAACAAAGATTGAAATTGATTTCAGATAAGAATCACAGTCATAAATGTCACAGTTATCAACAAAGTATATATATGAAGTGACCATAGGATGGTGGGTAAATCAGAAGTGAGAGAAAGGAGCTGATTAAGAATAAAAAGTTATGCCCAATAGAAGTAAGTTAAAACAAAGTAGCTTTTCAGTTAGAAATTACGAACAGATTTCAGGCTGTAAGTTCTGCTGAGTGCGACATTAATGAGTTGAATGATAGACTAACAAAAGTGCTGAGAGAATCAGCAAAGGTAGTAGGGAAAAACAATACAGCCAAAGCCAACAAGTATTCAACAATGATCCTCGACCTCATGAAAAGAAGAAAGATGAAAGTAAAAACAAAGAGAGATGAAACAGAAAGAGAAGAATTAAGTAAGCTTATCAACAAGAAACAGAAGGGGAAAAAAAAAGAAAGAGAAATATGTACCAGATCAAAGGAATCATCAAAAAAGTAAAGTCTGAAATAGGTCCGAAGTAAAATGGCGCTAGTACAACAACAAATTATATTACTGAAAGATGAAAACGGTGAAGTCATTAAATGTAGAGACTGGATCGTGAAGAGAATTGAAGAATTTTACAAAGAATTGTATGCATAAAAAAAAAAGTAGCTTACCAATACCTGACTTTTCAGTTGACAAAACTGAAATACCAGAGGTAACATGAGGCAAAGTAGACATTTCTCATAAATGCATGAAAACAGGGAAGGCCCCAGGAGAAGATGGAAAAGAAGCTATTCCCAGTACATGGAGTAATGCAATAATTATTTCACTTTACAAGAAAAGCGAATCAAAAGACCTTAGTAACTGTCTACCCATTAGCTTATTACCAGTTATGTACAAACTCATCACTACAACAAATTTAGAAGAAAACCAATCTCTTCAGCAAGAAGGTTCCCGAAGCAGGTATTCGACTACCGATCATCTACACACAATGAATCAGGTAATTGACAAAACTACAGAATTTAAAAAATCGCTGTTGTTGATTGCATAAAAGTTTTCAGCTCAGTGGAGCATATAGCAATTATAATGTCATTGTTGAAACAAGGAGTAAATGAGAATATTGTAAAACTGCTCGAAAACATATATAAAGAGGGAACTGCTACAGTTAAATTACATAAAGGCTAAGAAAAAATTAAAATTGAGAGAGGGCATGTGTCAGGGAGATACAGTTTCAGCAATATTACTTACAGCTTGCCTTGAAAGCATTTTCAGAAAGCTAGACTGGGAGAACAAAGAAGTAAACATAGATAGAAAAAACCTAAACCATT
>JAGKTI010002084.1:54689-71939 GCA_018397915.1 Birgus latro
TCCTTGTCCAACTATGTGCAGAAATACACTGATAAGGAAGAGGTGTGAGGGAGATTCCTTAGCCGGAGAGAATACGGCCCCAGGACCCACCTTTGGACTCTAGGGAATTGTTCATAAAGGACCCTAACCACATCATTCATATTGTGTAATTTCCTTTTATTTTTGATATCCCTAAACAATTATATTCAGCTGTTGTGGAACTTTTCGAAATGGAGAGTAGATATAGCTTTCGTTTATCTTTTTTTTTAAATTTATTTTTTTACAAGAGGGTCTCCTGCAGCTACCTAAAACCATCTAGAAGCATCAAGAATGTATTAAAGCACTTTACCGGGTTGAGGAGGATAATGTATGTTACAATATACAAGTTTCCATAGTCGTGTTTTGTGATCAGAAATGCTTTTGTTTTGTCGTTTTTTTTTCCTCTTTTGCCTTAATATTAACTCTAGTTTGCGTGTGAATTGATTAGCAGCTGTATGCGTGAAGATGAAAATATGAGCAGGCAGTGCAGTACTGTAAAGAACAGTGCTCAAGAATTTTTTTTTGAAAGGCAGATCTTGGATCACTTCGACAGCATAAATGGGATTTGATTCTGTGAACAAGAAATATGGGATGCCTCTCCCTTCTGTTTTCCTTGTCCTTCCTGCGAGGACTGGGAAAGCTACTCTTTATCTTCCTTGTATTTTCAACGATATGTGAGAAACGCAGGAAGATTCTGCATATTTGCTTCCCTGTTCTCCCTGGAAAAACTAATCCAAGATACGACAGACGTTGATGGTTGGCAATTAGTGAACTTCAACTCCGGGCCTTGTTTTCCCTGGGTTTGTAGATTTCATACCTACTTTTAGGTCATTTACTTTGTCTAATACACCTCAATATCCTCTTGTGGCCCTGATACATCCTGTTTTGAAATTTAAAAGATTTAGCATCCAGAGGAACAGTAATTCTTTCAGGCTCCTATGACTCACTCTTGGCTGAATGAAATCCTTTGGGGTTAGTTGAAACAGAACAGTAGAGTTGTTCCGACCATGAGAATGTTAATGGGGACAATATTAACTATTTCTGGCTCCAATGACTTACTCTCACCCGAATTAATTCGTCTGGGCTTTGCTGGATAAGATGAGGCTATGAGATGGTTACTGTTTAATATGCAGACTAAATTGCTAATGAAGAAGTGCTAGGAAGTCTCCTGTGCTAAGTGTCAGAACCCTCTGTTCCCGCAGTAAAAAGACTGGAATGCATGAACACACCAACTGTCTATTCCCGTCTTAAGTATATAAGTAAGCAAATATGTAAGATAGTAAGTAGTCAGTAACATTTGCTTTGGTTGGAAGGACAAGGAGAATAAGGAAATTTTTCACTGTGTCTCTTGTTCTTATCTGGGGGGGAAAAAATGTTCGTTTACAAGTTGTTTTGTAAGCTGTTTTTGTGAATCTCAGGCCATGATCCATAATTCACAAACAGACTTTTGACTATTTCTTTCTTGTAAATCAAATTTCGAATTTTAGGAAGAATAAAACACGAGAAGTTTTGCGCTCAATATTCCATGTTCTTCCTCGAAAATCAAAACTTTGCTAATGTTAATGGCGTTTCAGTATTTAGTAGCTGTTAAGAGAAGAAACAATTTCATACACTACCTAGGTTCAAAAGCGTTTGTGAATATGACTTCTGATCTCCAGGGACCCAACTGCTAATTTCACTCATTTGTCTTTGTCTCGCCTGTCCCTTTGCCTTCCACCCTTTAACCCTTCACTGTGAGAGCTTCCCCTGAGCTCATTCTTGCTGATGGCAACAAAAACAAAATAAAAGGCATCATCCTAGTGAGAGTGTTATTATGAAGGTAGTTTCTAACTCCTCATCTACAAGAGGCCCGCCTTAGTTGAAGAAAATTCTCTGATGATACAAAGAATAAAACGAGACCATCTTACCGAACACTGTATATACTGCAGATAATTTCAATCCCCCCCCCAATTACGAAAACTTTCCCCTGAGCCGAGTATACTATTTTGGCTGTATCTAAAACAGGATAAAAACATACCGTACTAATGGGGTTAAAGTTTAAATAACAGACGGACTTTTAAGTTTAAGAGGACTAATTTCTGATAAAAAAAAGTCTGCCTCACGAAGAATTTGTTTAGCTTACGGTAGAATTTACAGGCATAAGGGATCACACGTAGTCTTAGTTTGTCGTATCACTATGAATAAAATCGTATAGTGGTCGCAAGATGGAAAAACATTCTTTACTGCAACAGTACGATTTCTGCAGCTCTTGTAACATAATGGGGTTTGATCGTGTTATACCAATTTGCCACGGGTCAGTCTCCAGTCTGACTATCTCTGCCATCATCCCTTCATCTCTAGTTAGGCGATGAAAGTAATAACGAGGGAGCAGACTGAGTAAAAAAAAAAAAACGATTGGAAAAACAAATGTGAAAGACGGATGGGAGAACCGAGGCAACACGAAAACGGCGGCACGAGACGGCGGCGGGAAGGCCTTGAGCTCCATCTAATCTGACAGTCTGATAATGTGTATCGCCGACAGATCTGCAAGGGTAGGGGTAGCTGGGGTTACTGCTACTAAGACCTGCACCACCACACTTGCTCCAAACAGTCCTACCGCCATCATTACCACCTGCACCACTGCAAAGTTTAACTGCTCCCTCCATCACCACATGCACTGCCACAGCCACCTCCAGCACACTGCCACCATCACCACCACTAACAACAGCTACTGCCACCGTCACCACATGCTTGATGAATTCACTTTCAGCATTACAACACTCAGTACGACCATAACAACTAACACCACCATCATTGTCACCATAAACACAGATGCCACCTCCATCACTGACTACATTACAATACTACCACAATCATTGCTACCACCATCGCCACCACCACCACTCCTGCAGTTACATTATATAAAATTATACAACTACTGTATTTTATGAAGTGGTAATCGCTATTATCATAACAACAAAACTGCCTTCATCAGACGTACCAGAAATACCAGCTCCATTAAAACACAATACCTCCCATACCACATCTAATCGCAACACCGTCAGTACAAATATAAAACCATCATGTCCAATGTACCATCATCACCACTGCTGCTGAACTTATTGCGACAGATATATTCCACTCTGTCCCTACCTTTACCTACATTAACCTTTCTCTTCCCATCAACTCACAGGGTTACTGCTATTTTTACCGTCCTTACATCTTAACACGAAATTTTATTATTAGTAACCAGTAAACTATATTTGCGTACCATCTCGGTAAGTACCACCACCAGATCGCCTATAAACCAAACCCTTGATGTTCAGTAATTAACCTACGACGCTTGAGCCGAGGGTTATTGTTCGACAGCTCTCACACGTCACTACATGCACGTATGCCATGACATCCTTAAGATATCTTATTCAGGATCTGATGTCGCGATAGTTTTTTTTTTTTTTTTAAATGACGGGTTAGTAATGCTGTTATGAAGATTTGTGAAAGTTACTTTAACGAAGACAAGTACTCAGAATGTTCCTAGCAACAGGCTGGAATTGAACACACGCCTTTACGAACCACAGCCTACTGTCCTATGCATTCGGCCACCACCTGCCTCCTCATCACTGCTCTCGTTATTACTATTATTACCATAATCATCGCTAGGTAGGCACTGTCTTACTATTACCACGTCGAAAACCACAACACCTATTATTGCTTCCGTGCATCACTACCATTAATATCCATTTATATCCTGCTCCAAGGTTACGCTTGCCATCACCACTAATGTACCCTTCTTTGGTTAAAATTACTTACCATTTTATTTTTAGTCTCAATAATCACGGGTGCCTTGCCTTCATAGACACCATTATAACTACTATCATATCTAGATTATTATGGACTGTTAGGTTTGGGCTTAGGGTAGGCTAGGTTAATTTAGGTTAGGTTACGTTATGCAAGTGATCATGCTAATTGCCGATATTGCTAAAGTTCGCCAGTATACCAGCCCAGTCACCAACGCATAAACCCTTCCAACCACTTGCTTCTTTCATCACCACATCTGTTACCACAGCACCTATTGCCATCACAACTGCTATCGCCATAATTGCTACCACCACGCCTCTACCATCACCATAACACCTTTCCTGGCATCACCGCATCCTGGCCACCACCACAACACCTCCTCTGCTCCACCACAGCCCGGCCACCCCCACCACTGCCATCGCCACACTCTGCTAACATCGTAGCACCCCTACCACCACCATCACCACAGTTTCCCTAAAGAAAACCCATCCCAATACCGTCGCAGCCGCTATCGCCGCAACAGCACTTTCGTCAGTCCTCACCCCATGCCATCCCTCTTATAACCATCTTAGCGATTACCGTCAACACAACTTGCACCAGCACAAGTACTATCACCACAGTCACCACCACCCAGCCAGTCTTGTCACCGCCACCTCACCCCCTATCACCGTGGACAGTGAAACCCCACACCCCGTCATTTGTGCCTCACCACCTCGGCCAGCGCCTCGCTCCATCCAGTGATGTATCGGCCCGCCACGGTGACACTCAAAGATTTATTGCACCGTCTGGCTCAAGAAGCCTGTCCCACCCACTTTTCGCAGCTGAGCTATGGAGAAGGCAGTGAGTGAGCGATACGGCTTTCATATCCTGAGCGTTGTCTTGCACAAGAGCAAAATTTTTCATTTCACTGTGCCAAAACAAAAAGGTGAAAAGACTTCCACACAAACAATGCATTTCACTTAATTTCAGTGCTCCCCTTCCTCCCGCACATCAGTTAATAGAAGATAAAAATAAGCCACTGCATGATGAGAAAATGGGTTGAATGAATGTGACTTCAGTATAGAAGCGATGGGTTTCACTTCATTTTGTTGCTTTCCTCATTGTCAGATCGAGGAATAAATGATATTCTATAACAGGTAAATGTGGAAAAAGTCGCAAAGTAACGATATGCCTTCGACACACAGGATCCGTCTCACTTCATCTCGATGACTGTCACATCGATTGGTCGAAAAACAGTTAATTTAATCCAGCTTATAACGAGAAATGCTGTGAATGAATGTCGTGTTTTACTTCATTTCGATACATCTCATATCTCTCGATCGAAGAGTATATAACAGTAAATGGAAATTCATTATAGGAGGAATAGGTACAGAAGTGTTGTGTATCATTTCATTTAGGTGCCTCCAACATCGCTAGGTCGCACAGTGTAAAACGTTTTGTGTGCAGACTGTAGGCGGGAGTGAGGCAGCGGGCGACACAGCGGGAGGGAGCCGGTAATTATGATATATTGATGGAAGTGTGATACCCGACCATTATTTTACCCACCAATTTGAATATCTGTCCGCTCTATCTTCACTCGCTCCATTTGCCCTCATCTGAGTCCGCCTCCCCTCCTGTAAAACCTTCGCTATATTGACGCCTTTTATAAGAGTCGGTAGACACTTTATGTAGGCATGACTCCGACGTGCCCATAAGCCTTAACAAAATTCATTGAAGCTTCATACACACACATATTAAATCTATATTTACACATATCCTTAATATTTAGGCTCTCCTGCAAATAAAACAACTGAGGAAGCTAAAACATAAAGCGAAGCCAAAACGTGATAAAAGTGTTTGTTAAACCCCGATTTCTCCCTAGTCTTCTTTCTTAGAACGACCCAGCTTTAAAATGGCTCAACTAATTTATATTGTTTTTCCTCACTGATGGGTTCTGTACGCCACTTTATGTAATCACTGATAGATATTGGCCAAAAAAGCACATAGATCATAGGTTAGGAGAGTATCAACTTTTACAGTTTTGATTCGATTTCAGCCAAACTCAGCGAACGATCTGAGAGCTGGCAGAGCGTGGGATGATTCAGTTTTGAGACAAGTAAAGGTCACAGGTCAAGATAAAATTTCGGCCGCTTATTTTAAAAGGTTTAAAATCAACTTGAACAAAACTTGGCGGAAGCGTTTAAGGTCAGCCAGGAATGAAGTTATTCTATTTTGAGAACAATAGACCTAAGATCAAGGTCACAGGGCAATGTCATCTTGAACATTTTTGATCCAGTCTGGACCAGACTTAGTGGATAAGCTGTTGGTCGCGCAAAGATGAAATATTTCATTTAAGAGCAACTGGTCAAAGATCAAGGTTACATAACAGGAACAAATGTTCGGTCATAAACAGACTGTCAGGAGCGAGTGCGGTGCCCGCCGGTAGCTTCTTCTTGTTTTCTGCAGATGATTTATTCAACTCGACAGTGACTTTTCAAATGGGAGGGAATTAGTCATAGCCTTCACTGTTACAACGCTCTCCCAGGTTGAACCTTCTGACACAGACACTTGAAAAAGGCAGTTAAATAACTTCGCCGAACCCACTGGAAGAAGTCCAAGGCAGGAAAAGGACTTCTTCTGTGTAATATGAGCGTCAGTCGCGTTAACAACCGAAAAAAAAAAAAACACAGAAAACCATCAGTACTTTCTTTTAATTTGTTACTCCAGCAAGTTCGATTATGGTGTAACATTTATTTGGGCATAGCCTAAGTGCCCATTGAAAAAATTTAGGGATGGAGTTATGCATCTTTTTACCACATTGAACTTGTTCCAGTGGTTTTGGGGGCACTGCCATCCTACATCTTCATATTCTTTTATAACGTATTTCCATATGGTTATGTAATTCTTACTTCAGTCAGACAATTATATTCAACTGAGCAGAAATCTGGAAGTGTAAGCGTGAGAAACAATCTTCATTAACCTCTTCATTGCTATGGCAACATTCTGATCGGCCCGGGAGTCAAACCTGTGTTCACTCATTTCCATGCTGACACGTAATCACTACGTTACCGGCTTTCTTTCTCAAATTTTTTGAGGTTCTGTTGTGTTTGTGAAATAATGTCGGGCGTCTGACTTTGTGTTTACAGAATCTTGTTGTATTTTGTGAGGCATTAACGAGTTTTTGTTGATCCCACTGCATCACGTTGTCGGGTGTTTTACTCTTTCTCGTGTTCTGATTCACTTTTCTTTTTATTTTGTTATACATCTGAGTTCCCAGGTATTTCTGGAGTCTTACTTCTGTTAATTTCTATCCCTATGATGATGATTTATCTATTATATTGTTGCTACCATTAGATGGCTTTATTCAATTTCTGAGAGTCATAACGAAACGAATGGATAAAACTCCAACAATTCCTTCACAAAGAGGGACTTCCTTACAGCTACATGGGATTGTCCGTTGATGGTAAGATTAAAATATGACAGACATCGTACTGAAGTGGTTAATTTGTAATGCTATCTAGACGCCCAGATTTTATGTTTTACTTTGTCGAGGTATTAATAACTGGTCTTTTCTCTGTCACAAGCACAGAAATTCCTTACTCCGTTACTCTGATGAGGGCGAGTACCTCAGATCTAAGAGCAGTCCACTTGAGAGGTGGATGTAGCTAATAACTGTAGAAAGAGTACCGACCGGTTAGAATTATCAAAAAAGTGTTATGAGGTGCATCACAACGCCTCTCCCCCTTTTCTTACAGTGTCTAATTCTGGGCATAGACTAGGTGTAGATCCTCAACTTTTCGGTTATGTTGACCCTCGGACAAACTACGGCAGCATATGTAGCCCCTATCTGCAACTCCATTCAAAAAAACAAACATTGCTTGAATGAGCATTTCTTACTAAACTGTAAGAATTTTGGTAATTAAGTACAGAGATGCATATCAAAGAATACTCAGAAAATGAACTGAAAACTCTGTGTTATTGATGAAAAATGTATTTTGCCATCAGCTGTGTCATCATCAGCTCAGACGCAGTCAGAGCACAGAGGAGATGTCTACCACGTAAAACTGATCACTCTTTCAACCTGATGCTTAACAGCTTGGAAAACTCCGTCTTGTAAAGATAGGCTGACGAGATCAACAGAAACACACAAACAGCTTGTATGCTGATGAGACCCTCGCTCAGACTCCGCCAGGTTCTTCTATACGATTGTTCTATGGCAAACAAGAAGCGGTGCCAAGGCACAGCAGACCCGTCCCCGGCAGTCATTTTAGTGCTGACGTATAAGCACAACAGGATATCTAGTCAAAGATGTCACATATCAAATCTGGAGTAAAACGGATGAAAATTGACGATTTTATGCCCATTTGAAATTTTAGGGCCGACCCATCTGACACTGACCCCCCTACCGCTAACTGGGAGGTGACGCCCCTGATGTCATGAGGCATATTATAGGATGCAGAGTTGAAAGATACACCTTTAGGTTTTGGTTTCATGTCGATATGACGAATTTGAAAGGAGTAATGGCGGAAAAAAAAAGATTTTTGTTTTACATTTCTTTTTTACATGTTTTGGGCGCACAGCCTGGGCCTTGGCCCAAAATTTAATCAGGTGATCAGAAGGCCATAGCCCATCATCTCTGTAATTATAGTCAAAATCGCACCAGTAGCTTTCGCGTAAAGTTGTTAACGGGCAGACAGACAGAGACAAACATACAAACAAACAGACAAACCAAGTGTTAACAATACCCGTCCCCGAGCTCTGGGTAATTGTGTGTTACAAATTCTTGGAATTTATTTCGTATTGCCTGCAGGTATGCTATGTATGATATGGCTGACAGAAGGAAAAGGAAAGATTTCTCACAAAGCTTGCTTCAGGAATGTGATAAAAAAAACTTTCTCATCAATGAGTCCAAATACTTCAGATTACCCCATTGATCACCTGAGAATTACATCATGCTCGCCAGTCTGGAGCCACTGAACTGGGCAGTAAGTTCCTTGAGATTCAACAGTCTTCCTACTCACCGAAAGATGGCCCACTTAATCTCATATAATAATGTGCCGAAAACTGTTCGCTGCTAAAGTCAGGAGGGTTCTGACGGCCCTGTTGATTTGTCACTTAACTACCATTCTATTCATCTGAGATTTGATCACCATCTCTCCAATGGTTTAGGATGGCAGGCACTGATGGTAAACCGGTACTAGTGCAAAGCTATTTACTCGTATACTATATCTCTCACCAATCCCAGGGTGTTGGCTGTAAAGAGAACACCCAGTATATGATTAAAATTAACGTGACACGATACTCACAGTCTTTTCACAGCAAGAATGAACACTAAAAGAGCGTGACTTCTAATGTCTGTGACTTCAAACCTTGACGGGAAAAGCAAAACAGCTATGTCCGTCAGCTGGGGTTACCTGAGCACATGATTTCGGATAGTTGTTGCCCATCACCCGTGCTTTAGGGGTTAAAATCGGGTCAAAACTGAAAACACCAACACACATAATAAACCTGGGTAAATGTGACGTAGCACCAAGTCGCATGGATGGAGTGGATCTTAAGTCTGGACATTAAGTTGAAACGAAAATGCATATTATACCTTCAACGGATGTGTATCTACAAAGAAAAAAAAGATAACGAAAGAAGTAACTGATATGCTTGTCGCAGTGTACTTACTGCAAATGTAAGAGAAAGAGACCCATGACCCACCTTTAGATTTTTAGTTATCTCAATACACTGGCCGTTAGATACCTTTACTGCCGGCCGGCTTTACCTCATTGGGGCCCTAGGCTAAACTAGATGTAGGGGGCCCCTTACCCAAAGCATGGGGCTCCCATAAAGAGATTTTAATGACCATCATTGGTTCTTGTATGATGCCAGCTGCTGTACTTTCCATCATTTATTCATTTAAGTATATTTTGTTGATTTATTTTTTTAAATGGGGACCTCTTCAAGGGTGGGAGCCCTAGGCTGCAGCCTAGCCAGCCTAGTGGGTAATCAGCCCCAATTTACTGCCCATCTCATTAGAGCCTGTGTTCACCTCAAGTGGCTCCCTCTGGTTATTCTTCTGCTAAGCCACAGTAAACATAAAAAATACCTTACTCAAGTTCGTCTTGCAATATACACAGTTCGCTGGATCTCTGCTGTTCTGCCTCTTTTCAGTCACATGCATAGCACAGTGGAACAGCCACATAAAAACTGATATCTCTTATCCAACACCTATATTTCTATGGGTGATAAACACAGGCCTATACCTTTGACACTTTACCAGCGAATTTCAAAGTATGTACACTCAAAGGATTCAGAAAAGTATAATCTGAATTTCTTACCTTACCTGATTAGTTTTCAAATGTAAGAGAAGATTTTAGCTCTATTTCGATTTGAAATACTTAGATTTACAGTTATCTGCCACAGCCTTCAGTACACATTCTTTTGGATCTTTATCGCCGTATTCCTTAACTCTTGCTGTCACCACCTGGCTGATGATTATCAGTGATTTTGGTTTGTTCCAGTTTTTCGTAAATTTCCTGTTGCTGTTGACAGCACTACAATCTTCATACTAGGTTTTACGCATTAAAAATACCCAGACTGCAACAGCAGAAAAACTATATGACTACAACCCATCTGAATCTTCAATAGCAGTGTGATATAGAAGTACATACTAATGCTACCACCTCAAAATATTCATCTGAATACTTCAAACACTCTTCTAGGTTGATCTTTAGTTGTGATAAATAATGTACCTGTGAAATTTCAAAACATTTTCTACTCTTATGTTCGCTGAATAAATATGCCCATTGAACTTGGTTAATCATAGTTCTTCATGCACCTGAAACCGATAACTGAACTCTCTGGTGGTATGTACGCGTATTATAGTACTTCTCTGTGGTGCAGAACAGCCAGTGGAGGGACATTCCTTGCCTGGTAGAGAAGCTATATGCTCTGACCTTCGCAGCCACCCTCCCTTGTTTTATTCCTGCACCTCTCATTAGCTGCCATAACTTCACTGAAAGAAAGATTACAAAAATACGGTCACCTAACAGTCTCTGATCCCTGAAAGGCTATGTAGTACCCTGACCACGTTTTGCTGGCAGACAGATGTTCAGTGAATCAAAACAGTTTGAAGCAAAGCGTGCACTGAGTACTATGACCAGCAGTACAGATGTGGGGTTGCCATTTGCTCTATACGTCGTGAGAAAAGATGAACCCTTGTGACTCCGTATATACATTAATCATCTTACTGGCTCCCAGTCACTTCCATCGTAACCATCTGGCAGCATACGACTTCAGAGCCATAGCACACTCATCTGAGACTGAACTGCCACCAGCACTTTCCTGAGGTGAGAGGGCAAGGGACACCGACTCCTCAAACTCACAGACACAGAAAGTTTTTAACGTTACACCTAGAAGAAGCATATATATCACATTAATGTATTCACGGTTACACGCACCAGCTGTCACGTTAGAGAGAGAGAGAGAGAGAGAGAGAGAGGGTACAGTATCCAGTCCAAATTGAAGACCGTTATCCCTGTGGCAAGAACGTACCCATCTATCCTGTGCTACAGAGACCAAAACACAGCGGCGTCCATTCCATCTCCATAATCACAACCTCTACCCCGTCAACTGTGCCTTATTTTGGAGTAAGGAATATAATGTCTCCCTCTCAGCGTCTGTATGTGCTCTTGTCTTCTCAGTGTCGCGGTCTTGTTCTTACATCTTGCGCATTACAGCCTCAAGGGATTTTGTGGTGGGATGATGGTGGGGTGGGGTGGGGTGGGGTCGTGTGGGTGTGGAGGATGGGATGAAAAACAGGGTGGAGAAATGTTGTAAGGGAAAAAAGGGGGAGATGAAGTACAGGTCAGCAGGATGGGGTGGTGCTGCTAGGGCAAGGTTGGCTCTAAGGTTGAGGTAAAGAACAGTGGGTTGTAAGGGAGAGGTTACGGGGGATGGAATGAAGAAATGGGGGTGCGAGCGGGTGCTGTGAGGGTGAGTTGGGTAAGCTTATGCCGTGGAGAATGATAGGAGGTGAAGATCAGGGTGTGGATGGTGTTTTGAGGTTGAGGATGAGGAGAGGTGAGTGAAGAACAGATTGGAGTAGTTCTGTGAAGATAAGTGGGTGGAGCGAAGAACAGGGTGGTGTGATGTTATGTGGATAAGATCAAGGAAAGTGGAGTGAAAAACTGAGTAGAGTAATGTCTTGGTCAGGATTTGGATACGGTGAAACCAGGGTTAAGGTTAATTTAAGAAAGAGTGACGATGAGCGCAGGGTGAAGACAGGATGGATGTTGAATGATAGTTAGGTCGATGTGGGTAATGTGCCTCCTAATTACTCTTGCTAAATGGTAGTAAACATTTAGTGAAGTGAGGGTGTAAAGCAGTGAGGAAATGGGACAGGATGAGAAAAAGATGAGAAGAAAGCCACCCTGGGAACGAAGATGAGTTAATGGCAGCGAATGGCTGAAAATTATTTACGATTAGGCTGGGTGAGATCGTGAAGAAAGCTAAATGAAGGGACAGGACTGGGTGAGGACTGAATAGAGTGATGTCGTGATATTAGTGGAATGGAAATTAGCTTTACATCGGACTGAGGACTGAAAGGGTAGTAATGTGGCCAGATGAGAGAGGGATTTCAGTGACGTGAGAGCAAGATGAGAATGAAGTGAGAATGATGCTGAGGCTGGTAGTATTAAACAACCTCTTCCTCTTCCCGCGAAGAATCTTTGTGAAGAGGCTCTTCGCAGTTTGGTACCTTTAAACCCAGGCCGAACAGCCTCTTCCCAGAGGGAGACTACGGAAGGGTTGGTATGCTGCGGAGGCGCTCTCTGGGAGAGAAATCGTGAGATTGGTACGCCGGAGGAACGCAAGTTTGCCGTCATCTGTTTTATGTTTACTCTCTCGTGTGATACATTGCGAAAATAATATGCAAAATCTGCTAAACAACGTCTCCGAATCACTCTAATGGTAGGAAATAGTTCTAATACCTGATACTTTAATACTTGAGAGGGGTCCCAACGGTGATTAGGATTACGGGAGCTAGAGTTTAGCGGTTTTGTTTGGTGGTTAGATTGGGTTAGAAATAGGTTAGGTTAGGTCAGGTCAGATTATCCAACAGACTTGTACACCATTCCATTTTTCACTACTGCCTTCAGAAAGGTAAGCACGTGGTACAATTTAAGGCCGAGATTAGGATTACGGCAGTAAGAATTAAGCGGCGACTTCCGTAATCCTAACCACGGTTACGATTACGGCAGCTAGAATTTAGCTGTTTTGTTTGGTGGTTCAGTTAGGTTAGAAATAGGTTAGGTTAGGTCAGGTCAGATTAGGTTAGGTTTGGTTAATACTACTACAGTTCAGCTTAAACTGCTAGAATTTTGAAGCTATTTTTTTTCCTTTATGTTAGAAATAGGCTAAGTTATTTAGGTTAAGTTATGGCTACCGTAAAAGGGAAGTGATTAGGATTGCGCCAACTAGAATTTAGCGGCGATGGCAGTAGTCTAACCACGGCCTTAAATTATACCACGTGCTTACTTTTCTGAACACTAATGAAAAGTAGAATGGTGTACAAGTGTGTTAGATAAAGCACTCTTGGAAATAAGCGGTGAAGTTGCCTGGATCACCACTGTATAAGACACAGGCAACTTGGGAATGGTAGAAGTCATTCAAGTCAACGACTGGGCTGTGTGCATGCAGCAGTAGTTTGATCATAAACGGGTAACACCAGTCTCCTAAAAATCTATAAATACAGACAGTATCACACAAAAGAAATGATAAGAAACATTTAAAAAAATTGCAGATGCATTCCGTGAATGTTAAGGTACTAACTACTTACATGAATATGGTATCAGTATAAAAAAAGATACGAAGATATTTGCGAAGAGGCGGGTGATGCTCCTGCTTCATATTCGCGCGCCGCACGAGGAACCTCTTCGCTTTAAAACTACGGCTGGAGCGACGATGAGGTTGTTCGTGGGAAGAGGTGGTTTAATACTACCAGATTCAGTGAATGTCACACTCTGACGGCCTATCTCCCCTGTAGACAGACAGAGCAAGGCGCGAGATAGATCCATTGCTATCACACAAATCTATTGATTTCTGGATGGATGGCATTACCTACACTATCACACGATCGTTAATATCTACAAATAACAAATAATTTTGTTGCATTGCTTTTTTTTCACTCCATGTCACCAGTGAATGTTTAATATGTTGTTCTTTCATTAGTAAAGATAAATTTTTCAGTTTAGTAACATCTGTCAGTGTGTCATATCAATGCCGTCATGTCATGTTTCGCCATATCACTGCTATGATGTCATGTTACGTCATGTCAGTGCTATGTCATGTCATGTCATGTCAGTGATGCCATATCACGTCTTAAAGAAGCCTTGATTTATGGAGACTGCTGTGCTGAATTGCGAGTTAGCGATATTAAACTGTGAACGGATGTTTAAATATGAAGGAACTGGAACATTTGAGTGAATGGGCTTTTGGGTGATAGATAAGAGATCAGTATTATGAATTAGGAATAGGGGTTAGAGCCAGGACTGATTCTTATGGCAAGCCAGCATTAGTCGAGTGGAAATTGGAATATATATCATCTACTTTTATCTTTCTGTCACTGAGATATGAGGAAATCAGTAGGAGAAAAGATGATAGGTCATACCAAGGGAGTTTGGATAGCAGGGAACAGTGCCACACTCTGTCAAAAGCTTTAGCAATATCAAGGGCTACTTCATGGGTTTCTCCATGTTGGTCAGTTGACTGATGATGGATGATATGATTCAAGTGACTGAGTATATCAACAGTGGATCTCTCGTGGCGAAAACTGTACTGTCTCTCACTAATTAATAGTTGGATTCATGATGTTTAACAATGTGCTGATCAGTTACAGTCTGAAATACTTTACGAAGAGAAGATGTGATTGTTATTAGTCGGTAATTAGAGGGGTCAGAGAAGCTCTGGAGGAATTCAATGTGGATCTGGAGGTTTGTTGTTGGTAAATTGTCTAGTATGGATTTTACGTATCTAGTCTATCTTAAATGGAGTAATTTCGGGAGAGTCAGGTTCTAATATAGGTGTGTGTGTGTGTATGTGTGTGTGTGTGTGAGCGCGCGCGCACGAGCGAGCGAGCGAGAGAGAGAGAGAGAGAGAGAGAGAGAGAGAGAGCAGGTTAAGTGTCGTGGGGCAGAGAGAGCAAGAAGGAAAAGACAATGCGTCTTCAGTAGTTATAGGATCAAGTACAAACGGGGTTCTAGTACACTTCTAGTACAGTGTGCTTTGTGCACTGAGGAAGTTATTTTCTCGGGCATGGAAGCATACATTCCCTTCTCATACCCTTTGGCTAATGCAAGAAAGCCTTGGTTAAATCGCGCTTGTTTTAATTCTGTCTACAACAAGGAGAGGCTCTGGCCTATAAAAGGCACCACGGCCAACCCGCCCCTGAATCACATCTTGTTTATATTTGCCCGGAATCGTGCTAAGTCTGTTCTTCGCTCTGTTAAAAATAATTTCATCCGTGCTTAATTCTCTCAACTCTCCAACTCGAATTCTTCCCGCTCCTTCTGGCACCTTGTCAAAAACCTTTCTAACAACTTTACCTCACCATCCTTCCCTTCTCTTTTCTACTCTGATGGCTCTGTAGCTATTTCTTCTACTGATATATCTCTTCACTCAGACTTTCTCCTCCAGTTCCACCTTAGACGATTCCGGTGCTGTTCCTCCATCACTTCCCCCCTCTGACTTCCTCATGGCTGACATTAAAATTTCTTCAGCTGATGTATTTTCTGCCATCACTGGCCTCAATACTAACAAACAAGGCATATGATACTGATGGGGTCCCTCCTGTTGTCCTCAAGAACTGTGCTTCTGTGCCCAACCCTCTAACTATCGTTCAATTGCTTTAACATTCTGTCTCAAAAGTTTTCGATTAATTCTTAACAGAAAAATTTTAAAGCATCTTTCATATCACAACCTTATTTCTGCTCATCGGTATGGGTTCCGTCAGGGATGGTCCACTGGTGGTCTTCTCACCTACCTTTCAGACTCCTGGTCATCCTCCTTTGGAAACTTTGGCGAAAGCTTTGCCATTGCACTCGACATCTCAAAGGCTTTCGATCAAGTCTGGCATAAATCTTTAATTTCCAAACTGCCCTCTTACGGTTTCTATCCTTCTATCTGTGCCTTCATCTATAGTTTCCTTTCTGGTCGTTCTATAGTCGCTATTGTAGACGGCCATCGTTCATCTCCAAGATCTATCAACAGTGGTGTTCCTCAGGGCTCTGTCCTATCACCAACTCTCTTCCTTTTATCCATCAGTGACTTTCTAAGCTGTATATCTAACCCTGTCCACTCATATGCTGATGATTCCACCCTTTACCTTTCCATTCTTGTTGTTTTTAATGCAACAAAAACTCACCCGACACAATCTTCCACAGGAGTACCCACTAATGTTTAATAATATCCAGCTCAATATCCTTGAACATGCTTGGGGTTTCATTCACTTGGGACTTATCTTGAATAGGTCATATTGCATCTCTTGTAAAATCTGCTTCCAAGAGACTGGGTGTGCTAAGCCGACTCCGTACCTTCTTTACCCCTGCGCAATTGTTGACTTTATACACGCATTTTATTCACCCCTGTATGGAGTACAACTCTTCAAATGCAGCATGTCCAGGCATCTCGAGATGACTTGAATTTGGCTCTCTTTTGTACTGTTTTTGTTTTTTTCTTAGAAGGAACGGTTTGCAGGCTCCTGGCCTTTGGTTCCTTTTTTCATGCATAAAAAAAAACTACAGATCGAGTAGGTGGAACAGGTGTGCTAGGTAAATCGTTTGAGAGCTACAGTGGTATGTAAACGTTAATGAATAAGGCCTACACACACACACACACACAAAGCGGGCCACTGTGACATCACAGACCAGTAAGACGAATTGTATTTCTGATTCTATGAATATATGGACGTGCCCTTCCCCCTATGACATAACATAACAATACTGATGGGACAACAGCACTAGTAGGACATGCCATGAGAGCACTTACATGACATAACAGTAATGACATGACGTAACATGACTGACAGAAATGACATGACGGCACTGGCAAACAGTTATAAACTGAAACGGTATCTTTATTAACCCCTCAACTGTGGGTCGTCACTTTCGTGACGGTCGGGTGCAATGGATCATACCGCGGGGTGTCACTTTTGAGACTGTGTTTTTTTTTAATTCGCCCGGGCTTTCAGGTGGTGACTTGTATCATCTATCAGAACTGCCAATGTCCAACAATAGTCAGAGCTGCTAATGTCATCAGTACTCCCATCCACTGGTGACAATTAAGCTATTTTCCCCCATTCTAGACTCCCCTCCCTACCTCCCTCCATTACCCTCTCGTGTCGTCTGCTCAGCCGCTCTGCGCTAAGTAAATCTTCCCCGGATTTTCCACTGTTTTCATCCATTGAAACGAGCCCTATGCCCTATTCTTATA
>JAGKTI010002085.1:0-71919 GCA_018397915.1 Birgus latro
AAAAAAAAAAAAAAAAAAAAAATGCACACTATAATTGCTCGTGGTAAACCTAAGCCACTTTTCCTTATGTAAAATCTCTCAAATTTGCGATACCTCGTGTGAAGGAATATTTGTGAGCTTGTGACTGTCACATGAAAATTTATTCAGAAGGTGTAATTACCATCGCAATACCGAAATATATAATTAATTACCATTATTCCTCATTTCCTTAGACATATAGTGCATGACAGCTACAAAAAAAAAGAAAAGAAAAAAGAAAAAAAGGCAGGTTGATGGAAAACTGAATAAACTCTATTAATATCGTCAGAGTACTGTTTGGACTTTTACGTAAGGAATAGGGTCATTTCATTTGTGATGGTAACTTCAGATAAAAAAAAGTGTTCATATTATTTTGTTAAGGTTAAAGTATTCGCTTAAGGAATAAATCGAAAGTAATTTAATTAATTATTCTAAAAACGTCTTAAGTGAGAGCAAAAACACTAAATATGCTATTTCAACAAATGTACTCTAAATTTTCTGCGAAACACTCCCAAGTTTATCGAAAACTCAGAAAAGATTTCTGAGAGTGATGAAATTCCGTCTTGGGAAAAAAATTAGTAAAGAGGCTAAATAAGGTTATATGTTGGATGCATTCAATTCACAGGAAGAGAAGGCGAGCATTTCAGGGTTTTACACTCAAAGTGTTTCTTTCGATTGGGGACGTGAAAACAATTTGGAAATTTAGAGATAAAACCAAAATTCTTTTCATCTGTTTTACTAAGGATTTCATGTAGCATCTTGAGCTTCTTGATCAAATTTTTCAAAAATCGAATATTTTCCTAGTATGACATTTCCTTTGATATCATTATCCATATTTACCAAGGTAAAATCATTCCGAAAGCAAGACATAATTTAAAAGAATATTATCTATTATCACACATACTGTATATTGTTTGGAAAAACTGAATACATAGCCGTACAGAGATATACAATTTATAAACATTACTTGGATCCTCATATACGCAGTTTTATTGTTCATGATGGGTCTTAAAAAATCTCGTTGCCAAACATCGCCCTGAACTGTTGTGTCTCTCGTGTGGAAATTAGCTGGATTTCTATATTTCAAGTAATTTATTGTCTGTTTTTTTTTCATCTTTGCCATGACTTCAAGTATAAAAAGTAGTACCAACTGCGAACCAGTTACAGCTTATACCATCAGCTCTGGGGGTAGTTCATAACAATTTTACTCTACTAATGGCTGTATGATCATATTTCTTGTCAAAATCGCTTTATATGCAACTTCCACAAATGTACTCAGAATTGATTGGGACAACCCAATTATTTCCACAACTCAGAAGACACTTATGAGGGTGAAAATGTCACATTTAGGGAACATATAACAGGAAATCGATTGACACGTGAGACGAGCTAGCATCTGAGATGTTTAAGAACAATACGTTTGAAATGTTGTAGGGATCATCGAAACATACTAAGAACTGCGACTGAATTTTCTTTTTAATCTGCTGAGGAGGCACTTTAAAATTACATCGAACCTCCTGACCCTATGTAAAGAAAATTTAAAATTGCACATTATGAAGGTTCGTGTTAAACCATAAGCCACATTTCTTTAGGTAAAATATTTCAAAACTGTGGTACCTCTTAGGAAGGAATATTGATGAGCATTTGACTCTCAGCAAAAAGTTTATAAGAGATTGTATATTTACCATCGCAATACGGAAATCTATAATTAATTACCATTTATAACTTTATTCCTCATCTCCATATACATACAATGCGTGACTGCTACAATAAATGCAGGTTAACGGAACACTGAATGAACTCTATTATAATCGTCTGAATATTGTTTGGATTTTTACGGTAGGAATATGGTCGTTATCGACTTTTTACATTTATGTTAGTAATTTCAGATTAAAAAAAAGTGGTCAAGTTGTTTTGTGGTCAAAGGATCCGCTTTTGGAATAATTCAAAATTAATATTAACGAGCTACTCTAAAAGCCGCATAACTGAATGCAAAAACACAAAATATGCAACTTCCACAAATGTACTAAAAAGTTAGCTTGGAAACACTTCCAATTTTATTTAAAACACAGAAAAGATATCACGGAGTGATAAAATTCCGTCTTGAAAAATCAAATTTATTAACAAGGCTCAATGAGGTAATAAGCTGGATGAAATCGATTCACGAGTAAATAAGGCTGTCATGTCAGGGGTTTAAGCCCAAATTGTTTCGTTTCATTTGAGACGTGAAAAAATGTTTTAAATTTAGAGGTAAAACCGGTATTCTTTTCATTTGTATAACTTGTGTTTTAAAGTGGCAACGTGGGCTTCTTGATCAACTAATAAAAAATAAAATGGAATATTTTCCCAGTATAACGGATCTTGTGAAATCATTATCCATATTTATGAAGGTAATATCACTCCGAATGGCAAGAAATCGTTTAAAGGAAAATTTTCTCTTACAGATATATATTATTACGGAAAACTAAATATACAGTATAGCCGTAGGGAGATATGGAATTTATAAACATTATTCGGTTTCTCATCTGCGCAGTTTTATTGTTCATGATGGGTCTTTAAAAAACTGGGTTGCCAGAGCGTCGCCGTGAACTGTTTTGTCTCTGATGTTGAGATTAAGAGGATTTATATATTTCGAGTATTTATTTATCTTTTTTAATTCAAATTAGTCGTGAATTCAAGTACAAAAACTAGTACCAGTTGTGAACTAGTCTCGGCTGATAGCATCCGCTTTGGGGCAGTTCCAAACTAGTTTTCTCCAGTCATGGTTGTATAAGCGAATTTCTGGGTGAAATCTCCATATATGCAGCTTCCACAAATATAATAAAAAATGATTGTGAAACACGAAACACATAAAATTACTTCTAGATCTCAGAAGACATATGTGAGCGCAAGAAATGACACATTAAAGAAATATTTAGTAAGAAATAGATTGACACGTGAAGAGAGATAGCATCTGAGGTGTTTAAGAACAGTAAGTTTGTATTATTGAATGGATGACCGAAGGAAGCTAAAAACGTCGAATGACTTTTCTTTTTCATATGCAGTAGACACACTTTAGAATTACATTGAATCTCCAGACTCAAAAAAAAAAAACAAATAAACACACACACACACACTATAATGGTTCGTATTATATTTAAGCCACATTTCCTTAGGTAAAATCTCTCAAATCTGCGATACCTAGTGTGAAGGAATATTTGTGAGCTTGTGACTGTCACATAAAAATTTATTCAGAAGGTGTAATTACCATCGGAATACCGAAATATATGATTAATAACCATTATTCTAAATCTCCGTAGACATACACTGCATGACAGATACAAAAAAAAAAAAAAAAAGGCAGGTTGACGGAAAACTGAATGAAGTCTATTAAAATTGCCAAAATATTGTTTGGAATTTTACGTTTGGAATAGGGTCATTTCATTTGTGATGGTTACTTTAGACAGAAAAAGTTTTCAAGTTATTTTGTTAAGATTAACGCATCCGCTTTAGGAATAAATCAAAAGTAATGTAATTAGTTGTTCTAAAAACGTTTTAAGTGAGAGCAAAAACATTAAATATGCAATTTCAAGAAATGTACTCTAAATTTTCTGCGAAACACTCCCAAGTTCATCTAAAATTCAGAAAAGATTTCTGAGAGTTATAAATTTCCGTCTCGGAAAAAAATTTAGTAACAAGGCTAAATAAGGTTATATGTCGGATGAAATCAATTCTCGGGAAGAGAAGGTGAGCATTTCAGGGTTTTACACTCAAAGTGTTTCTTACGATTGGAGACGTGAAAACCACTTCGAAATTTAGACATAAAACGGATATTCTTTTCATCTGTATTAGTAGGGCATTCACGTGTCATCTTGAGCTTCTTGATCAAATTTTTCAAAAATCGAATATTTTCCCAGTATGACATTTCCTGTGATATTATCCATATTTACCAAGGTAAAATCATCCAGAAAGGCAAGAAATAATTTAAAAGATACATATTGTTTGGAACAACTAAACACATAGCCGTACAGATATACAATTTATAAATATTACTTGATTCCTCATAGATGCAGTTTTATTGTTTATGATGGGTCTTAAAAAATCATGTTGCCAGAGCGTCGCCCTGAACTGTTGTATCTCTCGTGTTGAAATTAGCTGGATTTTTATATTTCGAGAAATTTATTGTATTTATTTATTTTTTTTCGTCTTAGCCGTGACTTCAAGTATAAACAGTTGTACCAACATCGAACTAGTTACGGCTTATAGCATCAGCTCTGGGGGTAGTTCCAAACTATTTTACTCTACTGATGGCTGTATAAGCGGATTTTTGGGCGAAATCGCTATATATGCAGCTTCCACAAATATATCCAAAATTGATTAGAAAACACATCCTATTACCTCCAGGACTCGGACGACTCATGTGAGTGAAGAATATCAAATTGAGGGAACATTTAACAAGAAATCGATTGACACGCAAGTGAGCTTGCATCTGAGGTGTTTAAGAAGAATAAGTTTGACTTATTGTAGGGATCACCGATACAAGCTAAAATCTTAGAATGAGATTTCTTTTTAATCTGCAGAGGAGGTACTTTAAAATTACATAAAGCCTCGTGACTCTAGTTAAAAAAAAAATGAAGATTCGTGTTACACGATGAGCCACATTTCCGTAGGTAGAATATCTCAAAACTGTGATATCTCGTGGGAAAGAATATTGGTGAACGTTTGTCTCTCACCTAAAAATGTATACGAAGATCTAATTACCAGCGCAATGCCGAAATATGTAATTAATTACAATTTATAACTTTATTCCTCCTTTCTGTATACGTACTGTGCTGACAGCTACAAAAAATGGAGGTTGACGGAACACTGATTGAACTCTGTTAATATGGTCTGAATATTGTTTTGATTTTTACGTTAGGAATATGGTCATTAGTGACTTACTTCGTTTGCTGTGGTAACATCAGATGAAAAAGGTGGTCAAGTTGTTTTATGTTCAAAGAATCCGCTTTAGGAATTATTCTTAACGAATATAAGTGAGGTATTCTAAAAACCGCATAATTGAAAGCAAAATAACTAAATATGCAACATCCACAAACGTACTCAAAATTTAGCTGGGAAACACTGACAATTCTATTTAAAATACAGGAAACATTTCTGAGGTTGAGAAAATTCCGCCTCGGGGGGAAAAAAATCAGTAACAAGGTTAAACGAGGTGATAAATCGGGTGTAATCGATTCACGGGTAAAGAAGTCAGGCATTTCAGAATTTTCAGCCCAGTGTGTGTCGTTCGATTGGAGACATGAAAACAACTGGGAAATTTAGAGATAAACGGATACTCTTTTCATTTGTACAACTGGGGCTTTAAAGTGGCATCTTGAGCTTCTTTGATGAATTTGTAAAAAAATGGAATAATTTAACAGAATAACGGTTCTTGTGTAAATATTTTCTATGTTTACCAAGGTAATATCACTCCGATAGGCAAGAAATCGTTTATAAGAATATTTTCTCTTACCAGATATATATTATTAGGGAAAACTAAGTATGTAACCGAACGAAGATATGCAATTTATAAACATTATTTTATTCCTCATCTACACAGTTTTATTGTTCATGATGGGTCTTAAAAATGAGGTTGCGAGAGCGTCGCCATGAACTGTTGTGTCTCTCATGCTGAGATTAACTTGATCTATAAATATCGATTAATTTATTCTTTCTTTTATTTTTATTCACCTTAGACGTGACTTCAAGTACAAAAATTAGTCCAAATTGTGAAGTAATATCGGCTTGTAGCATCCGCTTTGGGGTAGTTCCAATCTATTTTACTCCAATGATGGCTGTATAGGCGTATTTTTGGGCGAAATCGGTATATATGCTGCTTCCACAAATATAAACAAAAATGATTGTGGAACACATCCATAAATTTATAGGAATCAGAATACACTTGTGAGGTCGAAAAATATCACATTAAGGAAATATTTAACAAGAAATCGATTGACACGTAAAGAGAGATTGCATCTGAGGTGTTTAAGAACAGTTGATTTGTATTATTATATGGATGTCCAAGGGAAGCTAAAAACTTCGAATGGGTTTTCTTTTTCATCTGTAGTAGAATCACTTCAAAATTACATCGAGCCTCCTGAGAACGAAAAAAAAAAAAAAAAATGCACACTGTGAAGATTTGTGTTACATTTCATTAGGTAAAATCTTTCACAACTGTGATACCTCGTGAGAATGAATATTGGTGAGCTTGTGACTCTCACATAAATATTTATACAGGAGGTGTAATTACCATCGCATTACCGAAATACACAATTAATTAACATTTATTACTTTATTCCTTATCTCCGTAGTCATACATTGCATGACAGCGACAAAGAGACGGAACACTGAATGAACTCTATTATAATCGTCTGAATACTGTTTGGACTTTTGCGTTAGGAATAGGGTTATTTCAATTGTGATGGTAACTTCAGATTAAAAAAGTGTTCAAGTTATTTTGTTAAAGCATCCGTTTAGGAATAAATCTATAGTAATATAATTAGTTATTCTAAAAACCTCACAATTGAGAGCAAAAACACTAAATATGCAACTTCCATAAATGTAGTCTAAATAACCTGCGAAACTCTCCCAAATTTATCTTATATTCAGAAAACATTTCTAAGAGTGATAAAATTCCGTCTCGGCGAAAAATTTAGTAACAAGGCTAAATAATGTTAAATGTCGGATGCAATTGATTCACGGGAAAAGAAGGCGAGAATTGTAGGGTTTTACTCTCAGTGGTTCTTTCAATTGGAGACATGAAAACAACTTGGAAATTTGGAGATAAAACCGAAATTCTTTTCATCTGTATTACTAGGGATTTCATTTGGCATCTTGAGCTTCTTGATCAAATTCTTAAAAAATGGAATATTTTCCCAGTACGATATTTCCTGTGATATCATTATCCATATTTGTCAAGGTAAAATCATTCCGAAAGGCAAAAAATAATTTAAAAGAAAATTATCTATTATCAAACATATAATGTTTGGAAAAACTAAATACATAGCCGTACAGAGATATACAATTTACAAACATTACTTGGATCCTCATATACGCAGTTTTATTGTTCATGATGGGTCTTAAAAAATCAGGTTGCCAGAGCGTCGCCCTGAACTGTTGTGTCTTTCATGTGGAAGGTAGCTGGATTTTTATATTTCAAGTAATTTATTTATTTATTTATTTATTTTTTCATAGCCGTGACTTCAAGTATAAAAAGTAGTACCAACTTCGAACTAGTTACGGTTGATAGCATTAGCTCTGGGGGTAGTTTCAAACAATTTTACTCTACCGATGGCAGTATGAGCATATTTCTGGGAAAAATCGCTTAATATGCAACTTTTACATATGTACTCAGAATTGATTGAGAAAACACCCAATTATTTCCACAACTCAGAAGACACTTATGAGGTTGAAATGTCACATTTAGGGAACATATAACAGGAAATCGATTGACACGTGAGAAGAGCTAGCATCTGAGGTGTTTAAGAACAATACGTTTGAAATGTTGTAGGGATCATCGAAACAAGCTAAGATCGCTTGAATTTTCTTTTTAATCTGCAGGGGAGGCACTTTAAAATTACATCGAGCCTCCTGACTCTATGTAAAAAAAAAAAAAAATTGCACATTATGAAGGTTCGTGTTAAACCATAAGCCACATTTCTTTAGGTAAAATATTTAAAAACTGTGATACCTCATAGGAAGAATATTCGTGAGCGTTTAACTCTCACCTGATAATTTATAAGAGAAGATATTTTCCATCCCAATACAGAAATATATAATTAATTATCATTTATAACTTTATTCCTCATCTCTATATACATACAGTGCGTGACTGCTACAAAAAATGCAGGTTGACGGAACACTGAATGAACTCTGTTAATGTCGTCTGAATATTGTTTGAATTTTTATGTTAGGAATGTTGTCGTTAGAGACTTTTTACTTTTGTTTGTAATTTCAGATAAAAAAAGAAAGTGGTCAAGTTGTTTTTGGTCAATGAATCCGCTTTTGGAATAATTCAGAATTAATATAAAGAAGCTCTTCTTAAAACCGCATAATAAAAAGCAAAAACACTAAATATGCAACTCCGACAAATGTACTCAAAAATTAGCTTATAAACACTCCCAATTCTTCTTAAAATACAGAAAACATTTCTGTGAGTGATAAAATTGCGTCTCGAAAAAAAAAATAGTAAAAATGGCTAAATGAGGTAATAAGTCGGATGAAATCGATTCACGGGTAAGGAAGGCTGCTATTTCAGTGGTTTAAAACCATTTTGTTTCGTTTGATTTGAGACGTGAAAACTTGTTTTAAATTTAAAAGTAAAACGGGTAGTCTTTTCATCTGTATAACTAGGGTTTTAAAGTGGCAACGTGGGCTTCTTGATAAAAAAAAAAAAAAAAAAAAAATCTAATATTTTCCCAGTATAACGGATCTTGTGAAATCATTATCCATATTTACGAAGGTAATATCACTTCGAAAGGCAAGAAATCGTTTAAAAGAAAATTGTCTCTTACCAGATATATATTCAGAGTTGTAAAAAGTACCTTGCTTTGACACTTAAGTAAAAGTATCGTTACACTGACAAAATATTACTCAAAAGACAAGTGGAAGTACTCAAAGTTAAATGCACTCAAGCATAAGTAAAAAAGTACCTTGTTCATTACGTACTTAAGTAGTGAAAGTAAAAAGTAACTTAAATTGTCTGTCGTCTCAGATATTATATACATATTATCTGTCTATCTGCCACCCAACCCTGTGCCGCCCCATGAGGAGCGTAGGAACCTGGGGCTAGGCATGTAGGTCCTGACATTTAAGATGAGAGTGACCAGCCTCACTCATCCCTGAGTGTCATTACGTGAACAATAAACCCTAACCACCCCTTGATAAACCTTCACCGGTTCAATCTGATTGGAGCGCCTTAATTACCCAGTAAACCAGCAGGTGCCAGAATTTGGTTATATGGATACCACCCAGCGTAGTAAATGGTTTCCTGGTATACAGGAAACCATTTGGCTCGTCACTCAGTGTCGAGTTACTCATAAGCAGAAGGAAGAGGAAAAAATGAAGGAAAGAAAGACAGAAGAGGGAGTGTAGTCACCCAAAGGCAGAAGGACGAGGAAAGAATGAAGGAAAGATAGAAGAGGGTGGAAGGAAAGAAGGATGGAGGAGAGGAAAGGGCAGACACCCGAGAGCAGCATTTTTTTTTTTTTTACGTAGTAAAAATTGTTGGCAGCATTGATAGCTGATGACCGATAGTATCAGAGGAATTTTTTCCAGAAAATCATGATTTTTTTCATTTTACCCTCCTAATTATCCATACATGCAATATCCATATGAACTGAAAATGTGGCTCACATTGTGTAGCCTTATCACTGTGTTTGAACTGTGACTCGTAGACTACCTCAGTGTCCAATATTAATTTGCTAGCATCGTTAAAGTCGCCAAGTCTGGGCCTATCAAGTAAATGTTAACATTTTGTCAAACTTGAAAATTGATTTCACAATATATGATATCCTTCCAATATATCTCCTATCCACAGTATATCAGCAACTTAACAAAATAACAGAGTGAGCAGCCTTACAACGAGGTCTTACTGTATTAATTATTGTAACTATAATCACTATATATAGGGTACATCTACAGTACTCGTAAGTTTAAAAGCTCCACGTGTTTCTTCAAATTTGAAGGGGATTTGCTATATACAGTCACCTCGGTGATTTTGGGTGCACACAGCAAACATTGCAGTTTCACTTATTTTCCCAGTCTTCTTGTATTTAAACAAAGATTCCAAGTATGGTCAATGGTGGGCACTGCCTATTTCAATGGTTGTGGAAGTCATGGTGTGACGGTGGCTACGGTAATAATGTAAACAACTGAAGGCGGGAGGGACAAAAGCGTGGCTGTATCTTTTGGGCAATGTGAAAGGACGCATATGGTCGGTCCAGACATGAATAAGCAGTTGTGATTGGTCAGCTTCCGACTTTGCATTGTTCTACGTCCTGTAATAGGCAGAAAATCGATTCCTGAGTTTGAGATGTAACGAGTAATGACTTCCGTATTTTTCAGTTGTAGTGAAGTAAAAGTAATAGAAAACAATACTTAAGTAAAAGTGAAAGTACTGAAAATGTTGAGTACTTTTTAAAAAGAAAATACAAAAAAGAGTTACTTAAGTACAGTACTCAGGTATTTGTACTTCGTTACTTTACAACACTGTATATATTATTACGGAAAACTAAATATATAGCCGTAGGGAGATATGGAATTTAAAAACATTATTGGTTTTCTCATCTGCGCAGTTTTACTGTTCATCATGGGTCTTAAAAAATCAAGTTGCCAGATCGTCGCCCTGCACTATTTTGCCTCTCATTTTGAGATTGAGGATTTATAAATTTCGAGTAATTTCTTTATTTTTTTTTATTCACATTAGTCGTGACTTCAAGTACAAAAACTAGTCCCAATTGTGAACTAGTCTCGGCTGATAGAATCCGCTTGGGGGGAAGTTCCAAACTAGTTTTCTCTATTCATGGCTGAATAAGCGAATTTCTGGGTGAAATCGCCATATATGCAGCTTCGAGAAATATAATAAAAAATGATTGTGAATCACCTCCAATTACTTTCAGATCTCAGAAGACATATGTGAGGGCGAAAAATGACACATTAAGGAAATATTTAGTAAGAAATCGATTGACACGTAAAGAGAGATTGCATCTGAGGTGTTTAAGAACAGTAAGTTTGTATTATTGAATGGATGACCGAAGGAAGCTAAAAACTTCGAATGAGTTTTCTTTTCATCTGCAGTAGACGCAACTTAGAATTACATCGAATTTCCAGACTCTACACACACACACACAAAAAAAAAAAATGCTCACTATAATGGCTCGTGTTAAACCTAAGCCACATTTCCTTAGGTAAAATCTCTCAAATCTTCGATACCCCGTGTGAAGGAACATTGGTGAACTTGTGACTGTCACATAAAAATTTATTCAGAAGGTGTAATTACCTTCGCAATACAGAAATATATAATTTATTACCACTGTTCCTCATCTCCGTAGAAATACAGTGCATGACAGCTACAAAAAAAAGAGGCAGATTGACGGAAAACTGAATGAACTCTATCACAATCGCCAGAATACTGTTTGGACTTTTACGTTAGGAAAAGGGTCATTTCATTTGTGATGGTAACATCAGATAAAAAAAGTGTTCAAGTTACTTTGTTAAGGTTAAAGCATCCGCTTTAGGAATAAATCAAAAGTTAAATAATTAGTTGTTTTGAAAAGGTCTTAAGCGAGAGCAAAAACACTAAATATGCAACTTCAACAAATGTACTCTAAATTTCCTAAGAAACACACCCAATTTTATATAAAATTCAGAAAAGATTTCTGAGAGTGATAAAATTCCGTCTCGGGAAAAAATTTAGTAACAAGGCTAAATAAGGTTATATGTCGGATGCAATCAATTCACGGGAAGAGAAGGCGAGCATTTCAGGGCTTTACACACAGTTTCGTTCGATTGGAGACGTGAAAACAACTTGGAAATTTAGAGATAAAATGGATATTCTTTTCATCTGTATTACTAGGGGATTCAAGTGTCATCTTGAGATTCTTGATCAAATTTTTCAAAAATGGAATATTTTCTCAGTATGACATTTCCTGTGATATTATCGATATTTACCAAGGTAAAATCATTCCGACAGGCAAGAAATAATTTAAAAGATACATACTGTTTGGAACAGCAATAAACATAGCCGTACAGAGATATACAATTTATAAATATTACTTGACTCCTCATATAAGCAATTTTATTGTTTATGATGGGTCTTAAAAATTCAGGCTGCCTGAGCGTCGCCCTGAACTGTTGTATCTCTTGTGCTGAAAATAGGTGGATTTTATATTTCAAGTATTTTATTGTTTTTTTTTTTTTCATCTTAGCCGTGACTTCAAGTACAAAAAGTTGTACCAACTTCGAACTAGTTACGGTTGATAGCATCAGCTCTGGAAGTGGTTCCAAACTATTTTACTCTACTGATGGCTGTATAAGCAGATTTTTGGGCGAAATCGCTATATATGCAGCTTCCACAAATATACCCAAAATTGATTAGGAAACACATCCTATTTCCTCCAGGACTCGTAAGACTCATGTAAGTGAAAAATATCAAATTAAGGGAACATATAACAAGACATCGATTGACACGCAAGTGAGCTTGCATCTGAGGTGTTTAAGAAAGTTTGACTTATTGTAGGGATCACCGAAACAAGCTAAAATGTGAGAATGAGATATCGTTTTCATCTGCAGAGGAGGCACTTTAAAATTTCATCGAGCCTCGTGACTCTACTTAAAAAAAAAATAACACACACACAATTAAGATTCGTATTGCACCATGAGCCATATTTCCGTAGGTAGAATCTCTCAAAACTGTGATACCTAGTGTGAAGGAATATTGGTAAGCGTTTTTTGTCTCTCACCTAAAAATTTATACGAGAAGATGAAATTACCAGCGCAATGCCGAAATATGCAATTAATCACAATTTATAACTTTATTCCTCATATTCGTACACATACAGTGCTGACAGCTACAAAAAATGCATTTTGACGGACCACTGGTTGAACTCTATTAATATGGTCTGAATATTGTGGTAACATCAGATGTAAAAAGTGGTCAAGTTGTTGTATGTTCAAAGAATCAGCTATAGGAATTATTCAAATCGAATATAATTGAGGTATTCTTAAAACCGCGTAATTGAAACCAAAAACACTAAATACGCAACATCCATAAATGTACTCAAAATTTTGCTGGGAAACATTCCCAATTCTATTTAAGATAAAGAAAATATTTCTGAGGGTGATAAAATTCTGTCTCAGAAAAAAAAATCTGTAACGAGGTTAAACAATGTGATAAATCGTGTGTAATCGATGCACGGATAAAGAAGTTAGGCATTTCAGGCTTTTCAGCCCAATGTGTGTCGTTCGATTGGAGACGTGAAAACAACTTGGAAATTTAGAGAGAAACGGATGCTCTTTTCATTTGTACAACTGGGGCTTTAAAGTGGCATCTTCAGCTTCTTGATCAGTTTGTTAAAAAATGGAATAATTTAACAGAATAACGGTTCTTGCGTAAATATTTCCTATGTTTACCAAGGTAATACCACTCCGATGGGCAAGATATCGCTTATAAGAAAATTTTCTCTTACCAGATATATATTATTAGGGAAAACTAAGTACTGTATACAACCAAACGAAGATATGCAATTTATAAACATTATTTTATTCCCCATCTACACAGCTTTATTGTTCATGATGGGTCTTAAAAATGAGGTTGCCAGAGCGTCGCCATGAACTGTTGTGTCTCTCATGCTGAGGTTAACTTGATTGATAAATATCGATTAATTTATTCTTTCTTTTATTTTTATTCACTTTTGACGTGACTTCAAGTACAAAAACTAGTTCCAACTGTGAAGTAGTATCGGCTTGTAGCATCCGCTTTGGGGTAGTTCCAGTCTATTTTACTCCAGTGACTGCTGTATAGGCATATTTTTGGGGGAAATCGCTATATATGCTGCATCCACAAATATAAACAATAATGATTGTGGAACACATCCAATGACTTATAGAAATCAGAATACACTTGTGAGGGCGAAAAATATCACATTAAGGAAATATTTAATAAAAAATCGATTGACACATAAAGAGAGATTGCATCCGAGGTATTTAAGAACAGTTGATTTGTATGATTGTATGGATGACCGAGGGAAGCTAAAAACTTCGAATGAGTTTTCGAGATCATCTGCAGTAGAATCACTTTAAAATTACATCGAGCCTCCTGAGAACGAAAAAAAAAGAAAAATGCACAATATGAAGATTCGTGTTACATTTCATTAGGTAAAATCTTTCACAACTGTGATACCTCGTGAGAATAATTATTGGTGAACTACTGACACTCACATAGAAATTTATACAGAAGGTGTAATTACCATCGCTTTACCGAAATACATAATTATTTAACATTTATAACTTTATTCCTCATCTCCGTAGACATAAATTGCATGACAGCTACAAAAAACGCAGGTTGTCGGAACACTGAATGAACTCTATTAAAATCGTCATAATACTGTTTGGACTTTTACTTTAGGAATAGGGTCATTTCATTTGTGATGGTAACTTCAGATAAAAAAGTGTTCAAGTTATTTTGTTAAAGTAACCGATTAAGAATAAATCTAAAGTAATATTAGTTATTCTAAAAACCTCTTAATTGAGAGAAGGATCATTAAAAATGCAACTTCCACAAATCTACTCTAAATTACCTGCGAAACACTCCCAAATTTGTCTAAAATTCAGAAAACATTTCTGAGAGTGATAAAATTCCGTCTCGGAGAAAAATTTAGTAACACGGCTAAATAATGTTATATGTCGGATGTAACTGATTCATGGGAAAAGAAGGCGAGCATTTTAGGGTTTTACACTCAGTGTTTCTTTCGATTGGAGAGGTGAAAACAACTTGGAAATTTAGAGATAAAACAGAAACTCGTTTCATCTGTATTACTAGGTATTTCATATGGCATCTTGAGCTTCTTGATCAAATTGATAAAAATTGGAATATTTTCTCAGAATGACATTTCCTGTGATATCATTATCCATATTTACCAATGTAAAATCATTCCGAAAGGCAAGAAATAATTTAAAAGAAATTTATCTATTATCACACATATTTTATTTGGAAAACTAAATACATAGCCGTACAGAGATATACAATTTAAAAACATTACTTGGGTCCTCATATATACAGGTTTATTGTTCATGATGGGTCTTAAAAAATCAGGTTGCCAGAGCGTCGCCCTGAAATGTTGCATCTCTCGTGTGGAATTTAGCTGGTTTTTTATATTTCAAGTAATTTATTTTTTTTATTTTTTTCCCCCACAGCTGTGACTTCAAGTATAAAAAGTCATACCAACTGCGAACTAGTTGCGGTTAATAGTATCAGCTCTGGGGGTAGTTCCAAACAATTTTACTCTACTGATGGCTGTATGAGCATATTTCTGGGCAAAATCACTTAATATGCAACTTCTACATATGTACTCAGAATTGATTGGCAAAACAACCAATTATTTCCACAACTCAGAAGACACTTATGAGGGTGAAAATGTCACATTTAGGGAACATATAACAGGAAATTGATTGGCACGTGACAAGAGCTAGCATTTGAGGTGTTTAAGAACAATATGTTTGAAATTGTGTAGGTATAATCGAAACAAGCTACGATCGATTGAATTTTCTTTTTAATATGCAGAGGAGGCACTTTCAAATTACATCGAGCCTCCCGACACTATGTAAAGAAAAAAAATGCACATGAAGGTTCGTGTTAAAACGTAAGCCGTATTTCTTTAGGTAAAATATTTCAGAACTGTGATACCTCATAAGAAGGAATATTGGTGAGCATTTAAATCTCACCTAAAAATTGATAAGAGAAGGTATATTTACCATCCCAATACCGAAATATATAATTAATTACCATTTATAACTTTATTCCTCATGTCCATATACATACAGTGCGTGACTGCTACAAAAAATGCAGGTTGACGGAACACTGAATGAACTCTATTAAGGTCGTCTGAATACTGTTTGGATTTTTACGTTAGGAATATAGTCGTTAGCGGGTAGAGACTTTTTGCATTTGTGTTGGTAACTTCAGATTAAAAAAAAAGAAAAGTAGTTAAGGTGTTTTATGGAAAAATTCAAAATTAATATAAACGAGCTCTTCTAAAAAACCGCATAATTTAAAGCAAAGCAGTAAATTTGCAATTTCCACAAATGTACTCAAAAATTAGCTTGGAAACACTCCCAATTCTATTTAAAATACAGAAAACATTTCTGTGAGTGATAAAATTCCGTCTGGAAAAAAAAATTAGTAACAAGGCGAAATGAGGTAATAAGTCGGATGAAATTGATTCACGGGTAAGGAAGGCTGTCATTTCAGAGGTTTAAGCCCAAAAGGTTCCGTTTGATTTGAGACGTGAAAACATGTTTTAAAATTAGAGGTAAAACAGGTATTCTTTTCATTTGTATAACTAGCGTTTCAAAGTGGCAACGTGGGCTTCTTGATCAACTAAAAAACATAAATAAACTAATACTTTCCCAGTATAACGGATCTTGTGAAATCATTATCCATATTTACGAAGGTAATATCACTTCGGATGGCAAGAAATCGTCAAAAATAAAATTGCTTCGTACCAGATAAATATTATTACGGAAAACTAAATATATAGCCGTAGAGATGTGGGATTTATAAACATTATTGGGTTTCTCATCTGCACAGTTTTATTGGTCAAGATGGGTCTTAAAAAATCAGGTTGCCTGAGCGTCGCCCTGAACTATTTTGTCTCTCATGTTGAGATTGATGATTTATAAATTTCGAGTAATTTTTTTTTTTAAATTCACATTAGTCGTGACTTTAAGTACAAAAACTATCCCCAACTGTGAACTAGTCTTGGCTGATAGAATCCGCTTTGGGGGAAGTTGGAAAGTAGTTTCGTGCAAACATGGCTGAATAAGTGAGGAGTTTCTGGGTGAAATCGCCATATATACAGCTTTGAGAAATATAATAAAAAATGATTGTGATCCACATCCAATTTCTTCCAGATCTCAGAAGACATATGTGAAGGCGAAAAATGACACATTAAGGAAATATTTAGTAAGAAATCGATTGACACGTATAGAGATAATGCATCTGAGGTGTTTAAGAACAGTAAGTTTGCATTATTGAATGGATGATTGATGGAAGCTAAAAACTTCGAATGGGTTTTCTATTTCATCTGCAGTAGACGCACTTTAGATTTACATCGAATATCCAAAAAAAAAAAAAAAAAAATCACCATAATGGCTCGTGTTAAACTCAAGCCACATTTCCTTATGTAAAATCTCTCAAATCTTCGATAGCTTGTGCGAAGGAATATTGGTGAGCTTGTGACTGCCACACAAAAGTTTATTCAGAAGGTGTAATTGCCATCTTAATACCGAAATATATAATTAATTACCATTTTTCCTCATCTCCGTAGACATACAGTGCATGACAGCTCAAAAAAAAGAAAAAAAAGAATGGCAGGTTGACGGAAAACTGAATGAACTGTATTAAAATCGTCTGAATACTGTTTGGACTTTTATGTTAGGAATAGGGTCATTTCACTTATTATGGTAACGTCAAATAAAAAAGTGTTCAAGTTACTTTGTTAAGGTTAAAGCATCCACTTTCGGAATAAATAGAAAGTAATATAATTAGTTATTCTAAAAAGTTTTAAGTGACAGCAAAAATACTAAATATGCAGCTTCAACAAATGTACTCTAAATTTCCTGAGAAACACTCCCATGTTTATTTAAAATTCAGAAAAGATTTCCGAGAGTGTTAAAATTCCGTCTCGGGAAAAAATTTAGTAACAAGGCTAAATAAGGTTAAACGTCGGATGTAATCGATTCACGGGAAGAAAAGGCGAGCATTTCAGGGCTTTACACTCGAAGTGTTTCTTTCGACTGGAGACGTGAAAACAACTTGGAAATTTAGAGATAAAACGGATATTCTTTTCATCTGTATTACTAGGGCATTCAAGTGTCATCTTGAGCTTCTTGATCAAATTTGTCAAAAATGGAATATTTTACCAGTATGACATTTCCTGTGATATTATCCATATTCACCGAAAGGGAAGAAATAATTTAAAATGTATATGTTGTTTGGAACAACTAAACACATAGTCATACAGAGATATACAATTTATAAATATTACTTGATTCCTCATATTCTCAGTTTTATTGTTTATGATAGGTCTTAAAAAATCATGTTGCCAGAGCGTCACCATGAACTGTTGTATCTCTCGTGTTGAAATTAGCTGGATTTTTATATTTTATGTAATTTATTGTATCTTTTTTTCATCTTATCCATGACTTCAAGTATAAAAAGATTAATGAACTTCGAACTAGTTACGGCTTATAGCATCAGCTCTGTGGGTAGTTGCAAACTATTTTACTCTACTAATTGCTGTATAAGCGTTTTTTTTTTTTTTGTGGCGAAATCGCTACATAAGCAGCTTCCACAAATATTCCCAAAATTGATTAGGAAACACATCCTATAACCTCCAGGACTCGGAAGACTCATATGAGTGAAAAATTTCAAATTAAGGGAACATTTAACAAGAAATCGATAGACACGCAAGTGAGCTTGCATCTGAGGTGTTTAAGAAGAAGAAGTTTGACTGATTGTAGGGATCACCGAAACATGCTAAAATCTTAGAATGAGATATCTTTTTCATCTGCAGAGGAAGCACTTTAAAATTACATCGAGCCTCGTGACTCTACTTAAAAAAAAAAAAAATGATGATTCGTATTACACCATGTTCCACATTTCTGTAGGTAGAATATCTCAAAACTGTGATACCTCGTGTGAAAGAATATTGGTGAGCGTTTGTCTCTCACCTAAAAATTTATATGGGAAGATACAGTATAATTACCAGCGCAATGCTGAAATATGTAATTAATTACAATTTATAACTTTATTCCTCATTTCCGTATACATACAGAGCTGAAAAATACAAAAAATGCAGGTTGACGCAACACTGATTGAATTCTATTAAAATGGTCTGTATTTTGTTTTGATTTTTACGTTAGGAATATGGTCATTAGTGACTTATTTTATTTGTTGTGGTAATATCAGATGGAAAAAGCGGTCAAGTTGTTGTATGTTCAGAGAATCCGGTTTAGGAACTATTCAAAACGAATATAATTGAGGTATTCTAAAAACCGCATAATTAAAAGCAAAAACACTAACTATGCAACATCCACAAATGTACTCAAAATTTAGCTGGGAAACACTAACAATTCTATTTGAAATACAGAAAACATTTCTGAGGGTGATAAAATTCCGTCTCGGAAAAAAAAGAAATTCAATAACAAGGTTAAACGAGGTGATAAATCGGGTGTAATCTATTGTTGGGTAAAGAAGTCAGGCATTTCAGGATTTTCAGCCCAATGTATGGAGATAGATTGGAGACGTGAAGACAACTTGGAAATTTAGAGATAAACGGATACTCTTTTCATTTGTACAACTGGGGCTTTAAATTGGCATCTTGAGCATGTTGATCAATTTTTTAATAAATGGAATATTTTAACACCCTAAAGGTTCTTGTGAAATATTTTCTATGTTTACCAAGGTAATATCACTCCGATAGGCAAGAAATCGTTTATAAGAATATTTTCTATTACCAGATATATATTATTAGGGAAAACTAAGTATATAACCAAACGAAGATATGCAATTTATAAACATTATTTTATTCCTCATCTATACAGTTTTATTGTTCATGATGGGTCTTAAAAATATGGTTGCCAGAGCGTCGCCATGAACTGTTTGTCTCTCATGCTGAGATTAACTTGATTTATAAATATCGATTAATTTATTCTTTCTTTTATTTTTATTCACCTTAGACGTGACTTCAAGTACAAAAACTAGTCCAAATTGTGAACTAGTATCGGCTTGTAGCATCCGCTTTGGGGTAGTTCCAATCTATTTTACTCCAGTGGCTGCTGTATAGGCGTATTTTTGTGCGAAATCGCTGTATATGCTGCTTCCACAAATATAAACAAAAATGATTGTGGAACACATCCATAAATTTATAGGAATCAGAATACACTTGTGAGGGCGAAAAATATCACATTAAGGAAATATTTAACAATAAATCGATTGACACGTAAGAGATATTGCACCTGAGGTGTTTATGAACAGATGATTTGTATTACTGTACGGATGACCGAGGGAAGCTAAAAACTTCGAATGAGTTTCCTTTTTTATCTGCAGTAGAATTACTTTAAAATTACATAGAGCCTCCTGAGAAGGAAAAAAAAATAAAAATTGCACACTATGAAGATTCGTGTTACATTTCATTAGGTAAAATCTCTCACAATTGTGATACCTCGTGAGAATGAATATTGGTGAGCATGTGACTCTTACATAAAAATTTATACAGGAGGTGTAATTACCATCGCATTACCGAAATACATAATTAATTAACATTTATTACCTTATTCCTTATCTCCGTAGACATACATTGCATGACAGCTACAAAGAGACGTAGGTTGACGGAACACTGAATGAACTCTATTAAAATCGTCTGAATACTGTTTGGACTTTTACGCTAGGAATAGGGTCATTTAATTTGTGATGGTATCTTCAGAAAAAAAGTGTTCGTTATTTTGTTAAAGCATCGGTTTAGGAATAAATCTAAAATAATATAATTAGTTATTCTAAAAACCTCTTAACTGAGAGCAAAAACTCTTAATATGCAACTTCTACAAATGTACTCTGAATTACCTGCGGCACGCTACCAAATTTATCTAAAATTCAGAAAACATTTCTGAGAGTGATAAAATTCCGTCTCGGAGAAAAATTTAGTAACAAGGCTAAATAATGTTATATGTCAGATGCAATAGATTCCCGGTAAAAGAAGGCGAGCATTTTAGGGTTTTACACTCAGTGTTTCTTTCGATTGGAGACGTGAAAACAACTTGGAAATTTGGAGATAAAACCAATATTCTTTTCATCTGTATTACTAGGGATTTCACGTGTCATCTTGAGATTCTTGATCAAATTTTAAGAAAATGGAATATTTTCCTGGTATGACATTTCCTGTGATATCATTATCCATATTTACCGAGGTAAAATCATTCCGTAAGACAAGGAATAATTTAAAAGAATATTATCTATTATCACATATTTTGTGTGGAAAAACTAAGTACATAGCCATACAGAGATATAGAATTTATGAACATTACTTGGATCCTCATATACGCAGTTTTATTGTTCATGATGGGTCTTAAAAAATCAGGTTGCCAGAGCGTCGCCCTGAACTGTTGTGTCTCTCGTGTGGAAATTAGCTGGATTCCTATATTTCAAGTAATTTATTTATTTATTTTTTTTTTTTCATACCAGTGACATCAAGTATAAAAAGTAGTACTGCGAACTAGTTACGGTTGATAGTATCAGCTGTGGGGGTAGGTCGAAATAATTTTACTATACTGATGGCTGTATGAGCATATTTCTGAGCAAAATCGCTTAATATGCATCTCCAACAAATGTACTCATAATTGATTGGGAAAATAACCAGTTATTTTCACAACTCAGAAAACCCTTAATGGGGTGAAAATGTCACATTTAGGGAACATATAACAGGAAATTGATTGACATGTGACAAGAGCTAGCATCTGAGGTGTTTAAGAACAATACGTTTGAAATGTTGTAGGGATCATCGAAACAAGCTATGATCGATTGAATTTTCTTTTTAATCTGCAGAGGAGGCACTATCTAATTACATCGAGGCCTGTGACTATGTAAAGAAAAAAAAAACACATTATGAAGGTTCGTGTTAAACCATAAGCCATATTTCTTTTGGTAAAATATTTCAAAACTGTGGATCCTCATAGGAAGGAATATTGGTGAGCGTTTAACTCTCACATAAAAATTTATAAGAGAAGGTATATTTACCATCCCATTACCGAAATATATAATTAATTACCATTTATAACTTTATTCCTCATCTCCATTTACATATAGTGCGTGACTGCCACAAATAATGCAGGTTGATAGAACACTGAATGAACTCTGTTAATGTCGTTTGAATATTGTTTGGATTTTTACGTTACGAATATAGTCGTTAGAGACTTTTTACATTTGTGTCGGTAATTTCAGATTAAAAAAAAAAGTGGTCAAGTTGTTTAATGGTCAAAGAGTTTGCTTTTGGAATAAACGATCTATTCCCAAAAAATTACATAATTGAAAGCAAAAACACGAAACACTCAACTCCCACAAATGTACTCGAGAATTAGCTTGAAAATACTCCCAATTCTATTTAAAATACAGAAAATATTTCTGAGAGTGATAAAATTCCGTCTCAAAAAAAAAAAAAATTAGTAACAAGGCTAAATGAGGTAATAAGTCGGATGAAATCGATTTACGGGTAAGAATGGCTCTCATTTCAGGGGTTTAAGCCGAGAAAGTTCCGTTTGATTTGAGACGTGAAATTATGTTTTAAATATGGAGGTAAAAATGGGTATTCTTTTAATCTTTATAACTAGGGTTTTAACGTGGCAACGTGGGCTTCTTGATCAACTAAAAAAAAAAAAATCTAATAGTTTTCCCAGTATAACGGATCTTGTGAAATCATTATCCAAATTTTCGAAGGTAATATTACTTCGAGGGGCAAAAAATCGTTTAAAAGAAATTTGTCTCTTACCAGATATTTATTATTACGGGAAACTAAATATATAGCCGTAGGGAGGTATGGAATTTTTAAGCATTATTGGGTTTCTCATTTGCGCAGTTTTATTGTTCATGATGGGTCTTAAAAAATCAGGTTGCCAGAGCGTCGCCCTGTACTATTTTGTTTCTTATGCTGATATTGAGGATTTAGAAATTTTGAGTATTTTTTTTTATTCATATTAGTCGTGACTTCAAGTACAAAAACTAGTCCCATTTGTGGACTAGTGTCGGCTGATAGAATCCGCTTTGGGGAAAGTTCGAAAGTAGTTTTCTCCAGTTATGCCTTAATAAGCGAATTTCTGGGTGCAGTCGCATTATATGTAGCTCCCAAAAATATAATAAAAAATTATTGTGAAACACATCCTATTACTTCTAGATTTCAGAAGACATATGTGAAGGAAATATTTAGTAAGAAATCGATTTACACGTAAAGAGGGATTGCATCTGAGGTGTTTAAGATCAGTAAGTTTGTATTATTGAATCGATGACCGAAGGAAGCTAAAACTTCGGATGAGTTTTCTTTTTCATATGCAGTAGACGCACTTTAGAATTACATCGAATCTTCAGACTCTACGCAAAAAAAAAAAAAAAAAAAAAATGCTCACTATAACGGCTCATGTTAAACATAAGCCGCATTTCCTTAGCTAAAATCTCTCAAGTCTGCGATACCTCGCGTGAAGGAATATTGGTGATCTTGTGACTGTCACATAAGAATTTATTCAGAAGTTCTAATTATCATCTTAATACCGAAATATATAATTAATTACCATTATTCCTCATCTCCGTAGACATACAGTGCATGACAGCTATATAAAAAAGGCAGGTTGCCGGAAAATTGAGTGAACTCTATTAAAATCGTCAAAATACTGTTTGGACTTTTACGTTAGGAATAGGGTCATTTCATTGTGTGATGGTAACTTCACATAAAAAAGTGTTCAAGTTACTTTGTTAAGGTTAAATCATCTGCTTTAGGAATAAGTCAGAAACAATATAATTAGTTATTCTAAAAACATCTTAAGTGAGAACAAAACCACTAAATATGCAACTTCAACAAATGTACTGTAAGTTTTCTGCGAAACACTCCCAAGTTTATCTAAAATTAAGAAAAGATTTCTGAGTGATAGAATTCTGTCTCGGAAAAAAATTTAGAAACAAGGCTAAATAAGGTTATATGTCGGATGCAATCGATTCACGGGAAGAGAAGGCGAGCATATCAGGGTTTTACACTCAAAGTGTTTCGATTGGAGACGTGAAAACAACCTGGAAATTTGGAGATAAAACGGATATTTTCATCTGTATTACTAGGGTATTCAAGTGTCATTTTGAGCTTCTTGATCAAATTTTTCAAAAATGGAGTATTTTCCCAGTATGACATTTCCTTGGAACAACTGAACTCATAGCCATACAGAAATATACCAATTATAAATATTACTTGATTCCTCATAGACGCAGTTTTATTGTTTATGATGTCTTAAAAAATCAGGTTGCCAGAGCGTCACCCTGAACTGATGTATCTCTCGTGTTGAAATTAGCTGGATTTTTATTTTTCAAGTATTTTTTTTTTTTTCATCTTACCCGTGACTTCAAGTAAAAAAAGTTGTACGAACTTCGAACTAGTTATGGCTTATAGCATCAGCTATGGGGGTAGCTGAAAACTATTTTACCCTACTAAAGGCTGTATAAGCGTTTTTCTGGGCGAAATCGCTTTATATGTAGCTTCCACAAATATACCCAAAATTGATTAGGAAACACATCCTATCACGTCCAGGACTCGGAAGACTCATGTGAGTGAAAAATATCAAATTATGGGAACATTAACAAGATCTCGCAAGTGAGCTTGTGTATGACATGTTTAAGTAGAATAAGTTTGACTTATTGCAGGGATCACCGAAACAAGCTAAAATCTTAGAATGAGATTTATTTTTCATCTGCAGAGGAGGGATTCTTATGGTCATTTCATTTGGGATGGTAACTTCAGATAAAAAAACTATTCAAGTTATTTTGTTAAAGCTTCCGTTAAGGAATAAATCTAAAGTAATGTATTTAGTTATTCTAAAAACCTCTTAATTGAGAGCAAAAACACTAAACATGAAAGTTCCACAAATGTACTATAAATTACCTTCGAAGCACTGCCAAGTTTATCTAAATTTCAGAAAACATTTCAGAGAGTGATAAAATTCCGTCTCGGAGAAATATTTAGTAACAAGGATAAATAATGTTATATGCCGGATGCAATCGATTCACGGGAAAAGAAAGCGAGCATTTTAGGGTTTAACGCTCAGTGTTTCTTTCGATTGGAAACATGAAAACAACTTGGAAATTTAGGTATAAAACCGAAATTCTTTTCATCTGTATTACTAGGGATTTCATATGGCATCTTGAGGTTCTTGATCAAATAAAAAAAAAAAGAAATATTTTCCCAGTATGACATTTCTGTTATTATCTTATTTACCAAGGTAAAATCATTCCGAATGGCAAGAAATAATTTAAAAGAAAAATATCTATTATCACATATATTGTTTGGAAAAACTGAATACATAGCCGTACAGAGATATACAATTTATAAATATTACTTGGATCCTCATATACTCAGTTTTATTGTTCATGATGGGTCTTAAAAAATCAGGTTGCCAGAGCGTCGCCCTGAACTGTTGTGTCGCTCGTGTGGAAAGTAGCTGGATTTCTATATTTCAAGTAATTTATTGTTTCATTTTTATTTCTTTCATAGCCGTGACTTCAAGTATAAAAAGTAGTACCAACTGCGATGTAGTTATGGTTGATAGCATCTGCTCTGGGGTAGTTCCAAACAATTATACTCTATTGATGGCCGAGTGGGCATATTTCTGGGCAAAAATCGCTTAATATGTAACTTCTACAAATGTACTCAGAATTGATTGGCAAAACAACCAATTTACACAACTCAGAAGACACTTATAAGGGTGAATGTGTCACATTTAGGGAATATATAACAGGAAATCGATTGACACGTGACAATAGCTAGCATCTGAGGTGTTTAAGAACAATACGTTTGAAATGGTGCAGGGATCATCGAAACAATGCAAAGATCGTTTGAATATTCTTTTTAATCTGCAGGGGAGGCACTTGAAAATTACATGGAGCCTCCTGACTCTATGTAAAGAAAAGAAAAATTGCACAATATGAAGGTTCGTGTTAAGCCATAAGCCACATTTTTTTTTTTTAGGTGAAATATTGCAAAACTGTGATACCTAATAGGAAGAAATATTGGTAAGCGTTTAACTCTCCCCTAAAAATTTATAAGAGAAGGTATATTTACCATCCCAATACCGAAATATGTAATTAATTACCATTTATAACTTTATTCCTCATCTCTATATACATACAGTGTGTGACTGCTACAAAAAATGCAGGTTGACGGAACATTGAGTGAAATCTGTTAATGCCATCTGAATATTGTTTGGATTTTTACGTTAGGAATATAGTCGTTAGAAACTTTTTACACGTGTTGGTAATTTGAGATTTAAAAAAAAAAGTGGTCAAGTTGTTTTATGGTCAATGTATCCGCGTTTGCAATAAATCAAAATTAATATAAACGAGCTCTTCTAAAAAAACGCATAATTGAAAGCAAAAACACTAAATATGCAACTCCCACAAATGTACTGAAAAATTAGCTTGGAAACACTCCCAATTCTATTTAAAATACAGAAAACATTTCTGTGAGTGATAAAATTCCGTCTGGAAAAAAAAAATAGTAAATTGTCTAAATGAAGTAATAAGTCGGATGAAATCGATTTTCGGGTAAGGAAGGCTGCCATTTCAGGGGTTTAAGCCCATTTTGCTTCATTTGATTTGAGACGTGAAAACATGTTTTAAATTTAGATGTAAAACGGGTATTTTTTTTTCATCTGTATAACTAGGGTTTTAAATTGGCAACGTGGGATTCTTGATCAACTAAAAAAAAAAAAAAAATCTATTAGTTTTCTCAGTATAACGGATCTTGTAAAATCATTATTCATATTTACGAAGGTAATATCACTTTGAAAGGTAAGATATCGTTTAAAAGACAATTGTCTCTTACTAGATATATATTATTATTGAAAACTAAATATATAGCCGTAGGGAGATATGGAATTTTTAAACATTATTGGGTTTCTTATCTGCTCAGTTTTATTGTTCATGATGGGCCTTGAAAAATCATGTTGCCAAAGCGTCACCCTGAACTAATTTGTCTCTCATATTGAGATTGATGATATATAAATATCGAGTAATTTCTTTATTTCTTATTATTCACATTAGTTGTGACTTCATTACAAAATCTTGCCCCAAATGTGAACTAAGTCTCGGCTGAGAGACTCTGCTTTGGGAGAATTTACAAACTAGTTTTTTCCTGTCATTGCTGAATAAGCGAATTTCTGGGTGAAATCTCCATATATGCAGCTTCCAGAAATATAATAAAAAATGATTGTGAAACACATCCAATTACTTCCAGATCTCAGAAGACATACAGTATGTGAGGGCGAAAAATGACACATTAAGGAAATATTTAGTAAGAAATCGATTGACACGTAAAGAGAGATTGCATCTGAGGTGTTTAAGAACAGTAAGTTTGTATTATTGAATGGATGACCGAAGGAAGCTAAAAACTTCGAATGAGTTTTCTTTTTCATCTGCAGTAGACGCACTTTAGAATTACATCGAATCTCCAGACTCTACGAAAAAAAAATTGCTCAATGTAATGGCTCGTGTTAAACCTAAGCCACATTTCCTTTGGTAAAATCTTTCAAATCTGCAATACCTAGTGTGAAGGAAGATTGATGAGCTTGTGAAAGTCACATAAAAATTTATTCAGAAGGTGAAATTACCATCGCAATACCGAAATATACAATTGATTACCATTATTCCTCATCTTCGTAGACATTCAGTGCATGACAGCTAAAAAAAAAAAAAAAAAAAAGAAAAGAAAGAAAAAAAGGCAAGTTGACGGAAAACTGAACTAACTCTATTAAAATCGTCAGAATACCGTCTGGACTTTTACGTTAGGAATAGGGTCATTTCACTTGTGATGGTAACTTGAGATAAAAAAAAGTGTTCATGTTATTTTGTTAAAGCATCCGTTTAGGAATAAATCTAAAGTAATATATTGTTATTCTAAAAACCTATTAATCGAGAGCAAAAACACTAAATATGCAACTTCCACAAATGTACTCTAAATTATCTTCGAGCACTGCCAAATTTATCTAAAATTCAGAAAACATTTCTGAGAGTGATAAAATTCCGTCTCGACGAAATATTTAGTAACAAGGATAAATAATATTATAAGCCGGATGCAATCGATTCTCGGTAAAAGAAGGTGAGTATTTTAAGGTTTTACACTCAGTGTTTCCTTCGACTGGAGACACGAAAACAACTTGGAAATTTCGAGATAAAATCGAAATTCTTTTCATCTATATTACTCGGGATTTTATGTGGCATCTTGAGATTCTTGATCAAATTTTTTAAAAAATGGAATATTTTCCAAGTATGACATTTCCTTGGTATTATCTTATTTACCAAGGTAAAATCATTCCGAATGACAAGAAATGATTTGAAAGAAAATTATCTATTACCACATATATTGTTTGGAAAAACTGAATAAATAGCCGTACAGAGATATGCAATTTATAAACATTACTTGGATCCTCATATACGCAGTTTTATTGTTCATGATGGTTCTTAAAAAATAAGGTTGCCAGAGCGTCGCCCTGAATTGTTGTGTCGCTCGTGTGGAAATTAGCTGGATTTCTATATTTCAAGTATTTTATTGTTTCATTTTTTTTTCAAATAGCTGTGACTTCAAGTATAAAAATTAGTATAAACTGCGAACTAGTTACTGTTGATAGCATCGGCTCTGGGGGTAGTTCCAAACAATTTTACTCTACTGATGGCAGTAAGAGCATATTTCTGGGCAAAATCGCTTAATATGCAACTTCTACAAATGTACTCAGAATTGATTGGCTAAACAACCAATTATTTCCAAAGCTCAGAACACATTTATGAGGGTGAAAAGGTCACATTTAGGGAATATATAACAGGAAATCGATTGACACGTGATAAGAGCTACCATCTGAGGTGTTTAAGAACAATACGTTTGAAATGGTGTAGGTTTCATTGAAACAGGCTAAGATCGATTGAATTTTCTTTTTAATCTGCGGAGGAGGCACTTGAAAATTACATTGAGCCTCCTGACCCTATGTAAAGAAAAGAAAAATTGTACATTTTGAAGGTTCATGTTAAACCATAAGCCACATTTTTTTAGGTAAAATATTTCAAAACTGTGGTTCCTCATAGGAAGGAATATTGGTGAGCGTTTAACTCTCACCTAAAAATTTATAAGAGAAGGTATATTTACCATTCCAATTCCGAAATATATAATTAATTACCATTTATAACTTTATTCCTCTTCTCTATATACATACAGTGCGTGACTGCTACAAAAAATGCAGGTTGACGGAACATTGAATGAACTCTGTTAATGTCGTCTTAATATTGTTTGGATTTTTACGTTAGGAATATTGTCGTTAGAGACTTTTTACATTTGTGTTGGTAATTTCAGATTTAAAAAAAAATAAAAGTGGTCAAATTGTTTTATGGTCAAAGAATCCGCTCTATAAATAATTCAAAATTAATATAAACGAGCTATTCTAAAAAAACGCATAAATGAAAGCAAAAATACTAAATATGCAACTCCCACAAATGTACTCAAATATTAGCTTGGAAACACTCCCAATTCTATTTAAAATACAGAAAACTTTTCTGTGAGTGATAAAATTCTGTCTGGAAAAAAAATAGTAAAATGTCTAAATGAGGTAATAAGTCGGATGAAACCGATTTACAGGTAAGGAAGGCTGCTATTTCAGTGGTTTAAGCCGATTTTGCTTTGTTTGATTTGAGACGTGAAAACATGTTTTAAATTTAGAGGTAAAACGGGTATTCTTTTCATCTGTATAACTAGGGTTTTAAAGTGGTAACGTGGGCTTCTTGATCAACTAAAAAAAAAAAAAAAAAAATCTAATAGTTTTCTCAGCATAACGGATCTTGTGAAATCATTATTCATATTTACGAAGGTAATATCAATTCGAAAGGCAAAAAATCGTTTAAAAGACAATTGTCTCTTACTAGATATATATTATTACGGAAAACTAAATATATAGCCATAGGGAGATATGAAATTTTTAAACATTATTGGGCTTCTCATCTGCGCAGTTTTATTGTTCATGATGGGTCTTGAAAAATTAGTTGCCAGAGCGTCACCATGAACTATTTTGTCTCTCATGTTGACATTGACGATTTATAAATTCGAGTAATTTCTTTATTTCTTTTTATTCACATTAGTCGTGACTTCAATTACAAAATCTAGTCCCAATTGTGAACTAGTCTCGGCTGATAGAATCTGCTTTGGAAGAAGTTACAAACTAGTTTTCTCCAGTGAAGGATGAATAAGCGAATTTCTGGGTGAAATCTCCAAATATGCAGCATACAGATATATAATAAAAAATGATTGTGAAACAAATCCAATTACTTTCAGATCTCTGAAGACATATGTGAGGGCGAAAAATGACACATTAAGGAAATATTTAGTAAGAAATCGATTGTCACGTAAAGAGAGATTGCATCTGAGGTGTTTAAGAACAGTAAGTTTGTATTATAGAATGGATGACCGAAGGAAGCTAAAAACTTCGAATGAGTTTTCTTTTTCATCTGCAGTAGACGCACTTTAGAATTACATAGAATCTTAAGACTCAACGCCCCCCCCCAAAAAAAAAAAATAAAAAAAAAAATAAAAATGCTCACTTTAATGGCTCATGTTAAACCTAAGCCACATTTTCGTCGGTAAAATCTCTCTAATCTGCGATACGTAGTGTGAAGGAACATTAGTGAGCTTGTGACAGTCACTTAAAAATGTATTCAGAATGTGAAATTACCATCGCAATACCGAAATATATAATTAATTACTATTATTCCTCATCTCCATAGACATACAGTGCATGACAGCAAAAAAAAAAAAAAAAAAGAAAAGAAAAGAAAAAAGGCAGGTTGACGGAAAACTGAATGAGCTCTATTAAAATCGTCAGGATACTGTTTGGACTTTTACGTTAGGAATTGGGTCATTTCACTTGTGATGGTAACTTCAGATAAAGAAAGTGTTCATGTTATTTTGTTAAATCATCCGTTTAGGAATAAATCTTAAGTAATATACTGTTATTCTAGAAACCTCTTAATTGAGAGCAAAAACATTAAATATGCAACTTCCACAAATGTACTCTGAATTACCTTCGAACACTCCCAAATTTATCTAAAATTCTGAAAACATTTCTGAGAGTGATAAAATTCCTTCTCGGAGAAATATTTAGTAACAAGGATAAATAATGTTATATGCCGGATGCAATCGATTCACGGTAAAAGTATGCGAGTATATCAGTGTTTTACTCTCAGTGTTTCTTTCGATTGGAGACATGAAAAGAACTTGGAAATTTAGAGATAAAAACGAAATTCTTTTCATCTCTATTACTAGGGATTTCATGTGGCATCTTGAGGTTCTTGATGAAGTTTAAAAAAAAATTGAATGTTTTCCCAGTAAGAGATTTCCTTCGTATTATCTTATTTACCAAGGTAAAATCATTCCGAAAGGCAAGAAATAAATTAAATGAAATTTATCTATTATCATATATATTGTTTGGAAAAAGTGAATACATAGCCATACAGAGATATACAATTTATAAACATTACTTGGATCCTCATATACGCAGTTTTATTGTTCATGATGGGTCTTAAAAAATCAGGTTGCCAGAGCGTCGCCCTGAACTGTTGTGTCGCTCGTTTGGAAATTACCTGGATTTCTATATTTCAAGTAATTTATTGTTTCATTTTTATTATTTTTTTTTCATAGCCGAGACTTCAAGTATAAAAAGTAGTATAAACTACGAACTAGTTGTGGTTGATAGCATCAGCTCTGGGGGTAGTTCCGAACAATTTTACCCTACTGATGGCTGTATGAGCATATTTCTGGGCAAAATCGCTTAATATGGAACCTCTAGAAATGTACTCAGAATTGACTGGGAAAACACATAATTATCTACACAACTCAGAAGACAATTATGAGGGTGAAAATGTCACATTTAGGGAACATATAACAGAAAATTGATTTGACACGTGACAAGAGCTAGCATCTGAGGTGTTTAAGAACAATACGTTTGAAATGGTGTAGGGATCATTGAAACAATGCTAAGATCGATTGAATTTTCTTTTTAATCTGTGGAGGATGCACTTCCAAATTACATGGAGCCTCCTGACCCTATGTAAAGAAAAGAAAAATTGCACATTATGAAGGTTCGTTTTAAAACATAAGTCTCATTTCTTTAGGTAAAATATTTCAAAACTGTGATACCTCATAGGAAGAAATATTGGTGAACGCTTAACTCTCACCTAAAAATTTATTAGAGAAGGTATATTTACCATCCCAATACCGAAATATATAATTAATTACCATTTATAACTTTATTCCACTTCTCTATATTCATACAGTGCGTGACTGCTGCAAAAAATGCAGATTGACGGAACATTGAATGAACTCTGTTAATGTCGTCTGAATATTGTTTGGGTTTTCAGTTTAGGAATATGGTCGTTAGAGACTTTTTACATTTGTGTTGGTAATTTCAGATAAAAAAAAAGTGGTCAAGTTGTTTTATGGTCAATGAATCCGCTTTTGGAATTATTCAAAATTAATATAAACGAGCTCATCTAAGAAACCGCATAATTGAAAGCAAAAAGAGTAAATTTGCAACTTCCACAAATGTACTCAAAAATTTCCTTGGAAACACTCCCAATTCTATTTTAAATACAGAAAACATTTCTGTGAGTGAGAAAATTTCGTCTCGAAAAAAAAAATAGTAACAAGGCTAAATGAGGTAATAAGTCGGATGAAATCGATTCACGGGTAAGGAAAGCTGCCATTTCAGGGGTTTAAGCCCATTTTGTATCGTTTGATTTGAGACGCGAAAAAATGTTTTAAATTTAGAGGTAAAATGGGTATTCTTTCATCTGTATAACTAGCGTTTTAAAGTGGCAACGTTGACTTCTTGATCAACAAAAAAAAAAAAAAAATCTAATTGTTTTCCCAGTATAACGGATCTTGTGAAACCATTATTCATATTTACGGTGGTAATTTCACTTCGAAAGGCAAGATATCGTTTAAAAGAAATTTGTCTGTTACAAGATGTATATTATTACGGAAAACTAAATATATAGCCTTAGGGAGATATGGAATTTTTAATCATTATTGGGTTTCTTATCTGCGAAGTTTTGTTGTTCATGATGGGTCTTGAAAAATGAGGTTGCCAGAGCGTCACCCTGAACTATTTTGTCTCTCATGTTGAGATGGAGGATTTATAAATTTCGTGTAATTTATTTATTTCTTTTTATTCAAATTAGTCTTGACTTCAAGTACAAAATCTAGCCCCATTTGTGAACTAGTCTCGGCTGATAGAATCTGCATTGGGGGAAGTTACAAACTAGTTTTCTTCAGTCAAGGTTGAATAAGCGAATTTCTGGGTGAAATCTCCATATATGCAGCTTTCAGAAATATAATAAAAAATGATTGTGAAACACATCGAATTACTTCCAGATCTCAGAAGACATATGTGATGACGAAGAATGACACATTAAGGAAATATTTAGTAATAAATCGATTGACACGTAAAGAGGGATTGCATCTGAGGTGTTTAAGAACAGTAAGTTTGTATCATTGAATCGATGACCGAAGGAAGCTAAAAACTTCGAATGAGTTTTCTTTTTCATCTGCAGTAGACGCACTTTAGAATTAAATCGAATCTCCAGACTGTACGCAAAAAAAAAAAAAAAAAAAAAAAAAAAAAAGAAATAGATAAATAAATAAAAAAATAAAAAAATAAATGCACACAATAATGGCTATTGTTAAACCTAAGCCACATTTCCGTCGGTAAAATCTCTCTAATATGCGATACCTAGTGTGAAGGAATATTGGTGAGCTTGTGACAGTCACACAAAAATTTATTCAGAAGTTGAAATTACCATTGCAATACCGAAATATACAGTATAATTAATTACAATTTTTCCTCATCTCCGTAGACATACAGTGCAGGACAGGTAAAAAAAAAAAGCAGGTTGACGGAAAACTGAATGAACTCTATTAAAATCATCAGAATACTGTCTGGACTTTTCCGTTAGGAATAGGGTCATTTCACATGTGATGGTAACTTCAGATAAAAAAAAGTGTTCATATTTTTTTGTTAAAGCATCCGTTTAGGAATAAGTCTAAAGTAATATATTGTTATCCTAAAAACCTGTTAACTGAGAGCAAAAACACTAAATAGGCAACTTCCACAAATGTACTCTAAATTACCTTCGAAGCACTCCCAAATTTATCTGAAATTCAGAAAAGATTTCTGGGAGTGATAAAATTCCTTCTCGGAGAAACATTTAGTAACAAGGATAAATAATGTTATATGCCGGATGCAATCGATTCACGGTAAAAGATGGCGAGTATTTTAGGGTTTTACACTCAGTGTTTCTCTTGACTGCAGACATGAAAACAACTTGGAAATTAAGAGATAAAACCGAAATTCTTTTCATCTCTATTACTAGGGATTTCATGTGGCATCTTGAGGTTCTTGATCAAATTTTTTAAAAAATGGAATATTTTCCCAGTATGATATTTCCTTGGTATTATCTTATTTACCAAGGTAAAATCATTCCGAATGGTAAGAAATAATTTAAAAGAAAACTTTCTATTATTACATATATTGTTTGGAAAAACTGAATACATAGCCTTACAGAGATATACAATTTATAAACATTACTTGGATCCACATATACACAATTTTATTGTTCATGATGGTTCTTAAAAAATCAGGTTGCCAGAGCGTCGCCCTGAACTGTTGTGTCGCTCGTGTGGAAATTTGCTGGATTTCTATATTTCAAGTTATTTATTGTTTATTTTTTTTTCTATAGACGTGACTTCAAGTATAAAAAGTAGTACAAACTGCGAACTAGTTACGGTTGATAGCATCAGCTCTAGGGGTAGTTCCAAACAATTATACTCTACTGATGGTTGTATGAGCATACAGTATTTCTGGGCAAAATCGCTTAATTTGCAACTTCTGCAAAAATGTTCTCAGAATTGATTGGTAAGGCAACAAATTATTTATACAACTCAGAAGACACATATGAGGGTAAAAATGTCACATTTAGGGAACATATAACAGGAAATCGATTGATACGTGACAAGAGCTAGCATCTGAAGTGTTTAAGAACAATATGTTTGAAATGGTGTAGGGATCATCGAAACAATGCTAAGAGCGATTGAATTTTCTTTTTAATCTGTGAAGGAGACACTCTGAAGTTACATGGAGCCTCCAGACTCTATGTAAAGAAAAGAAAAATTGCACATTATGGAGGTTTATGATAAACCATAAGCCACATTTTTTTGGGTAAAATATTTCAAAACTGTGATACCTCATTGGAAGGAATATTGGTGAGCGTTTAACTCTCACCAAAAAATTTATAAGATTAGGTATATTTACCATCCCAATACCGAAATATATAATTAATTACCATTTATAACTTTATTCCTCATCTCTATATACATACAGTGCGTGATTGCCACGAGAAATGCAGGTTGATGGAATATTGAATGAAATCTGTTAATGTCTCCTGAATATTGTTTGGATTTTTACGTTAGGAATATTGTCGTTAGAGACTTTTCACAATTGTGTTGGTAATTTCAAATTAAAAAAAAAGTGGTCAAGTTGTTTTATTGTCAAAGAATCCGCTTTTGGAATAATTAAAAATTAATATAAACGAGCTCTTCTTAAAAATTTCATAATTGAAAGCAAAAACACTAAATATGCAACTCCCACAAATGTACTCAAAAACAAGCTTGGAAACACACCCAATTCTATTTAAAATACAGAAAAAAATTTCTGTGAGTGATAAAATTTCGTCTGGAAAAAAAGAAAATTAGTAAAATGTCTAAATGAGGTAATAAGTAGGATGAAATCGATTTACAGGTAAGGAAGGCTGCTATTTCAGGGGTTTAAGCCAATTTTGCATTGTTTGATTTGAGACGTGAAAACATGTTTTAAATTTAGAGGTAAAACGGGTATTCTTTTCATCTGTATAACTAGGATTTTAAAGTGGCAACGTGGGCTTCTTGATCAAGTAAAAAAAAAAAAAAAAAATCTAATAGTTTTCCTAGTAAAACGGATCTTGTGAGATCATTATTCATATTTACGATGATATTGTCGCTTCGAAAGGCAAGAAATCGTTTTAAAGAAAATTGTCTCTTACCAGATATATATATTATTACGGAAAACTAAATAAATAGCCGTAGGGAGATATGGAATCTTTAAACATTATTGGGTTTCTCATATGCGCAGTTTGATTGTTTATGATGGGTCCTGAAAAATCAGGTTGCCAGAGCGTCACCCTGAACTATTTTGTCTCTCATGTTGAGATTGAGGGTTTATAAATTTTGAGTAATTTCTTTATTTCTTTTTATTCACATTAGTGATGACTTCAAGTACAAAAACTAGTCGCAATTCTGAACTAGTCTTGGCTGATAGAATCTGCTTTGGTGGAAGTTACAAACTAGTTTTCTCCAGTGAAGGATGAATAAGCGAATTTCTGGGTGAAATCTCCAAATATGCAGCTTCCAGAAATATAATAAAAAATGATTGTGAAACACATTCAATTGCTTCCAGATCTCAGAAGACATATGTGAGGGCGAAAAATGACACATTAAGGAAATATTTAGTGAGAAATCGATTGACACGTAAAGAGAAATTGCATCTGATGTATTTAAGAACAGTAACTTTGTATTATTGAATCGATTACAGAAGGAAGCTAAAAACTTCGAATGAGTTTTCTTTTTCATCTGCAGTAGACGCACATTAGAATTACATTGAATCTCGAGGCTCTACGCAAAAAAAAAAAAAAAAAAAGAAAAGCTCACTTTAATAGCTCGTGTTAAATCTTAGCCACATTTTCTTAGGTAAAATCTCTCAAATTTGCGATACCTCGTGTGAAGGAATATTGGTGAGCTTGTGACTGTCTCATAAAAATTTATTCAGAAGGTGTAATTAACATCGCAATACCGAAATATATAATTAATTACCATTATTCCTTATCTCCGTAGACATACAGTGCATGACAGCTAAAAAAAAAAAAAAAAAAAGGGCAGGTTGACGGAAAACTGAATGAACTCTACTAAAATCGCCAGAATACTGTTTGGACTTTTACGTTAGGAATAGTTTCATTTCAATTGTAATGGTAATTTCAGATAGAAATGTGTTCAAGTTGCTTTGTTAAGGTTAAAACATCTGGTGTAGGAATAATTCATAAGTAATATAATTAGTTATTCTAAAATCGTCTTAAGTGAGAACAAAAACACTAAATATGCAACTTCAACAAATGTTGTGTAAGATTCTTGCGAAACACTCCCAGGTTTATTTAAAATTCAGAAAAGATTTCTGGCAGTGATAGAATTCCTTCTCGGGAAAAAATTTTATTAACAAGGCCAGATAAGGTTATATGTCGGATGCAACCGATTCATGGGAAGAGAAGGGGAGCATATCAGGGTTTTACACTCAAAGTGTTTCGATTGGAGATTTGAAAACAACTTGGAAATTTGGAGATAAAACGGATATTTTCATATTTTCATCCGTATTTCTAGGGCATTCAAGTGTCATCTTGAGCTTTTTGATCAAATTTTTCAAAAATGGAATATTTTCCCAGTATGACATTTCCTGCGATATTATCCACATTTGCTAAGGCAAAATCATTCCGAAAGAGAAGAAATAACTAAAAAGATATTTATTGTTTGGAACAACTAATCTCATAGCCATACAGAGATATACAATTTTAAATATTACTTCATTCCTCATAGACGCAGTTTTATTGTTTATGATGAGTTTTAAAAAATCAGGTTGTCAGAGCGTCACCATGAACTGTTGTATCTCTCGTGTTGAAATTAGCTGGAATTTTATATTTTAAGTATTTTTTTTTTCAACTTACCCATGACTTCAAGTACAAATAGTTGTACCAACATCGAACTAGTTACGGCTTATAGCATCAGCTCTGGGGGTAGTTCCAAACTATTTTACTCTACTGATGGCTGTATAAGAGTATTCTTGGGCGAAATCGATATATATGCAGCTTCCCCAAATATACCCAAAACTGATTAGGAAACACACCCTATTACCTCTAGTACTCGGAAGACTCATGTGAGTGAAAAATATCACTCGATAGACACGCAAGTGAGCTTGCATCTGATATGTTTAAGAAGAATAAGTTTGACTGATTGTAGGGATCACCGAAACAAGCTAAAATCTTAGAATGAGATTTCTTTTTCATCTGCAGAGGAGGCACTTTCAAATTACATCGAGCCTTGTGAGTCAGAAAAAAAAACAATGAATATTCGTGTTACACCATGAGCCACATTTCCGTAGGTAGAATCTCTCAAAACTCTGATGCCTCGTGTGATAGAATATTGGTAAGCGTTTGTCACTCACATAAAAATCTATACGAGAAGATATAATTACCAGCGCAATGCCGAAATATCTAATAATTNCTCATGTGAGTGAAAAATATCAAATTAAGGGAACATTTAACAAGAAATCGATTGACACGCAAGTGAGCTTGCATCTGAGGTGTTTAAGAAGTTTGACTTATTGTAGGGATCACCGAAACAAGCTAAAATCTTAGAATGAGATTTCTTTTTCATCTGCAGAGGAGGCATTTCTAGGGTCATTTCATTTGTGATGGTAACTTCAGATAAAAAAAGTGTTCAAGTTATTTTGTTAAGGCTTTCGTTTAGTAATAAATCTAAAGTAATATATATAGTTATTCTAAAAACCTATTAATTGAGAGGATAAACAGTAAATATGCAAATTCCACAAATATACTCTAAATTACCTGCGAAATACTCCCAAAATTTATTTTAAATTCAGAATTTTTTTTAAGAGTGATAAAACTCCGTCTTGGAGAAAAATTTAGCAACATGGCTGAATAATGTTATATGTCGGATGCAATCGATTCATGGGAAAAGAAGGCGAGCATTTTAGGGTTTTACTCTCAGTGTTTCTTTCGATTGGAGACATGAAAACAACTTGGAAATTTAGAGAAAAAACTGAAATTCTTTTCATCTGTATTACTAGGGATTTCATGTGGTGTCTTGAGCTTCTTGATCAAATTTTTTAAAAAATTGAATATTTTCCCAGTATGACATTTCCTTGGTATTATCTTATTTACCAATATAAAATCATTCCGAATGGCAAGAAAAAATTTAAAAGAAAATTATCAGTTATCACATATATTGTCTGGAAAAACTGCATACATAGCCGTACAGAGTTATACAATTTAAAAACATTATTTGGATCCTCATATACGCAAGTTTATTGTTGATGATGGATCTGAAAAAATCAGGTTGCCAGAGCGTCGCCCTGAACTGTTGTTTCGCTCGTGTGAAAAGTAGCTGGATTTCTATATTTCATTTAGTTTATTGTTTCATTTTTTTTTTCATAGCCTTGACTTCAAGTATAAAAAGTAGTAGAAACTGCGAACTAGTAACGGTTGATAGCATCAGCTTTGGGGGTAGTTCCAAACAATTTTACTCAACTGATGGCTGTATGAGCATATTTCTGGGCAAAATCGCTTAATATGCAACATCTGCAAATGAACTCAAAATTGATTGGCAAAACAACCAATTATTTACACAACTCAGAAGACGATTATGATGGTGAAATGTCACATTTAGGGAACATATAACAGGAAATTGATTGACACGTTACAAGAACTAGCATCTGAGGTGTTTAAGAACAATATGTTTGAAATGGTGTAGGGATCATCGAGACAAGCTAAGATCAATTGAATTTTCTTTTTAGTCTGCAGAGAAGGCACATTCAAATTTCTTGGAGGCTCCTGACCCTATGTAAGGAAAAGAAAAATTGCACAATATGAAGGTTCGTGTTAAACCATAAGCCACATTTCTTTAGGTAAAATATTTCAAAACTGTGATATCTCAAAAGAAGGAATATTGGTGAGCGTTTAACTCTCACCTAGAAATTTATAAGAGAAGGTATATTTACCATCCCAATACCGAAATATATAATTAATTACCGTTTATAAGTTTATTCGTCATCTCTATATACATACAATGCGTGACTGCTACAAAAAATGCAGGTTGCTGGAACATTGAATGAACTCTGTTTAAGTCGTCTGAATATTGTTTGGATTTTGCGTTAGGAATATAGTCGTTAGAGACTTTTTACATTTGTGTTGGTAATTTCCGATTTAGAAAAAAAGTGGTCAAGTTGTTTTATGGTCAATGAATCCGCTTTTGGAATTATTCAGAATTAATATAAACGAGCTCTTCTAAAAAACCGCTTAATTGAAAGCAAAAGCACTAAATATGCAACTCCCACATATGGACTCAAAAACAAGCTTGGAAACACTCCCAATTCTAATTAAAATAACAGAAAACATTTCTGTGAGTGATAAAATTCCGTCACGAGAAAAAAAAATTAGTAACATGGCTAAATGAGGTAATAAGTCGGCTGAAATCCGTTTACGGCAAAGGAAGGCTCTCATTTCAGGGGTTTAAGTGTTCCGTTTGATTTGAGCCGTGAAAATATGTTTTAAATTTATATGTAAAACTGGTATTCTTTTCATCTGTATAACTAGGGTTTTAAAGTGGCAACGTGGGCTTCTTGATCGACAAAAAAAAAAAAAACAATCATATATATTCCCAGCATAACGGATCTTGTGAAATCATTATCCATATTTACGAAGGTAATATTACTTCGAAAGGGAAGAAATCGTTTAAAAGAAATTTCTCTTACCAGATATATATTTTTACGGAAAACTAAATATATAGCCGTAGGGAGATATAGAATTTATAAACATTATTGGGTTTCTCATCTGCGCAGTTTTATTGTTCATAATATGTCTTAAAAAATCATGTTGCCAGAGCGTCGCCCTATTCTATTTTGTCTCTCATGTTGAGATTGAGGATTTATAAATTTCGAGTAATTTTTTTTTTTTAATTCACATTAGTCGTGACTTCAAGTACAAAATCTAGTCCCAATTGTGAACTAGTGTCGGCTGATAGAATCCGCTTTGGGGGAAATTCCAAAGTAGTTTTCTCCAGTCATGGCTGAATAAGCGAATTTCTGGGTGTAGTCGCATCATATGCAGGTCTCAGAAATATAATAAAAAATGATTGTGAAACACATCAAATTACTTCCAGGTCTCAGAAGGCATATGTGAGTGTGAAAAATTACACATTAAGGAAATATTTAGTAACTTTGTATTATTGAATCGATGACCGAAGGAAGATAAAAACCGATTTTTTTTCTTCTGCAGTAGACTCACATTAGAGTTACATCGAAACTCCAGACTCTACCCCAAAAAAAAAAAAAAATGCTCACTATAATGGCTTGTGTTAAAAATTTGCCACATTTCCTTAGGTAAAATCTCTCAAATCTGCGATTCCTCGTGTGAAGGAATATTGGTGAGCTTGTGACTGTCACATAAAAATGAATTCAGAAGGTGTAACTACCATCGCAATTCTGAAATATATAATTAATTACCATTGTTCCTCATCTCCGTAGACATACAGTGCTTGACAGCTACAAAAAAAAAAAAAAAAAAAGGCAGGTTGACGGAAAACTGAATGAACTATTAAAATCCTCAGAATACAGTTTTGACCTTTACGTTAGGAATAGGGTCATTTCAATTGTGATGGTAATTTCAGATATAAATGTGTTCAAGTTACTTTTTTAATGTTAAAGCATCCGCTTTCGGAATAAATCAAAAGCAATATAATTAGTTACTGTAAAAATGTCTTAAGTGAGAACAAAAACACTAAATATGCAACTTCAACAAATGTACTGTAAGTTTCCTGTGAAACACTCCCAAGTTTATCTAAAATTCAGAAAAGATTTCTGAGAGTGATAGAATTCCGTCTCGGAAAAAAATTTAGTAACAAGGCTAGGTAAGGTTATATGTCGGATGTAATCGTTTCATGGGAAGAGAAGGGGAGCATATCAGGGTTTTACACTCAACGTGTTTCGATTGGAGACGTGAAAACAACTTGGAAATTTGGAGATAAAACGGATATTTTCATCTGTATTTCTAGGGCATTCAAGTGTCATCTTGAGCTTCTTGATCAAATTATTCAAAAATGGAGTATTTTCCCAGTATGACATTTCCTGTGATATTATCCATATTTACCAAGGCAAAATCATTCCGAAGGGCAAGAAATAATTTAAAAGATGTATATTGTTTGGAACAACTAAACACATAGTCGTACAGAGATATGCAATTTATAAATATTACTTGATTCCTCATAGACGCAGTTTTATTGTTTATGATGAGTCTTAAAAAATCAGGTTGCCATAGCGTCGCCCTGAACTGTTGTATCTCTCGTGTTGAAATTAGCTGGATTTTTATATTTCAAGTAATGTTTTTTTTTTTTTTTCCATCTTACCCGTGACTTAAAGTACAAAAAGTTGTACCAACTTCGATCTAGTTACGGCTTATAGCATCAGCTTTGGGGGTAGTTGTAAACTGTTTTACTCTACTAATGGCTGTATAAGCGTTTCTGGGCGAAATCGTTTTATATGAAGCTTCCAGAAATATATCCATAATTGATTAGGAAACACATCCTATTACCTCCAGGACTCGGAAGACTCATGTGAGTGAAAAATATCAAATTAAGGGAACATTACCAAGAAATCGATTGACACGCAAGTAAGCTTGCATCAGAGGTGTTTAAGTAGAATAAGTTTGACTTATTGTATGGATGACCAAAACAAGCTAAAATGTTAGAATGAGATTTCTTTTTCATTTGCAGAGGAGGCATTTCTAGGGTCATTTCATTTGTGATGGTAACTTCAGATAAAAAAAGTGTTCAAGTTATTTTGTTAAAACATCCATTTAGGAATAAATCTTAAGTAATATATTTAGTTATTCTAAAAACCTCTTAATTGAGAGGAAAACACTAAATATGCAAGTTCCACAAATGTACTCTAAATTACCTGCGAAACACTCCCAAAATTTATCTTAAATTCAGAAAACATTTCTGAGAGTGATAAAACTCTGTCTCGGAGAAAAATTTAGTAACAAGGCTAAATAATGTTATATCTCGGATGCAATCGATTCACAGGAAAAAAAGGCGAGCATTTTAGGGTTTTACTGTCAGTGTTTCATTCGACTGAAGACAAGAAAACAACTTGGAAATTTAGAGATAAAACCGAAATTCTTTTCATCTGTATTACTAAGGATTTCATGTGGCGTCTTGAGCTTCTTGATCAAATTTTTCAAAAATGGAATATTTTTCCAGTATGACATCTCCTGTGGTATTATACATATTTACCAATATATAATCATTCTGAATGGTAAGAAATAATTTAAAAGAAATTATCTATTACCACATATATTGTTTGGAAAAACTAAATACATTCCCGTACAGAGATATACAATTTATAAACATTACTTGGATCCTCATATACGCAGTTTTATTGTTCATGATGGGTCTTAAAAAATCAGGTTGCCAGAGCGTCGCCCTGAACTGTTGTGTCGCTCGTGTGGAAATTAGCTGGATTTCTATATTTCAAGTAATTTATTGTTTCATTTTTTTTTTCATAGCTGTGACTTCAAGTATAATAAGTAGTACCAACTGCGAACTAGTTACGGTTGATAGCATCAGCTCTGGGGGTAGTTCCAAACAATTTTACTCTATTGATGGCTGTAAGAGCATATTTCTGGGCAAAATCGCTTGATATGCAACTTCTACAAATGTACTCAGAATTGCTTGGCGAAACAACCAATTATTTACACAACTTAGAAGACACTTATGAGGGTGAAAATGTCACATTTGGGGAGGCGGTAGCTCGATCGGTAGAGAGTTGGCTTGCAGTCCCGAGGGACCCAGGTTCGAATCCTCGCTGGGGCAGTGAACAGTTTAAGGATTTGAATTTCATTAAATCAGGCTTTACTGATCTACCAGAAGACTTGCCGACATGTCGTAAAAATAACCCCGCTAATACTAATACACCAGTCCTGTATGAGACAGCCCTAGCATGTATTCAATATGGACGGTGGGTGTTAGCGCCGAAGTGGTGACATGTCGAGGTGTATGGTATGTAGGAGGACGGCTGGGCCTTGATAGCAGGCTGTAAAGCCTATGCCCAGAGTCGGACATAAAAAAAAAAACATTTAGGGAACATAAAACAGGAAATCGATTGACACGTGACAAGAGCTAGCATCTGATGTGTTTAAGAACAATGCGTTTGAAATGTTGTAGGGAATTTCGAAACAAGCAAAGATCGATTGATTTTTCTTTTTAATCTGTAGAGGATGCACTCTCAAATTTCACTGAGGCTTCTGACCCTATGTAAAGAAAAGAAAACTTGCACATTATAAAGGTTCGTGTTAAACCATAAGCCACATTTCTTTAGGTAAAATATTTCAAAACTGTGATACCTCATATGATGGAATACTGGTGAGCGTTTAACTCTCACCTAAAAATTGATAAGAGAAGGTATATTTACCAGTGGTGGGCAGCTCAAATGAAAAAGGACCTTGCACAGGCTCAATGTACAATCCACAGTACACTACCCTGCGCAAGCACAAAACGAGCAATCTGACTAATATTAGCTTGCGCAATGTCACAAAGCACAAGCTCAAACCATTTGCATATATTCGTGGGAATTACTGTAAAATATTGAGATATTTACCTAAATTAGCATACTAACTTTCTTTTATTTATTATTAATATTTTCCAATATCTGTAACTTTCGCAAGTGCGCAATCTGATATTTAGCTTGAGCAATGTTTCAAAGCGCTAGAGCAAACTATTTGCATATATTTGTAGGAATTTCTGTAAAATATTGAGATATTTAAATAAATTAGCATTTATTTATTTATTATTATTCTATCTATTGCCAGAAGCATTACTCCAGTAAGGGGTGGCCATTGGCCACAACAAATCGCCTCCATGTCACCCTGTCCCCCACCATTTCATTACCCTGCTCCATGATCACACATACCTCTCTCATATACCTCTCCAGTCCATCCCTCCATCTCATCCTTGCCCTCCCCCTCCCTCTCACCCACATACTCTCTCCTCGTTACTCTCCATCCTCTCCATATGGCCAAAACACCTTAGTGTGTTTCTCCTAACGCTTCCTATCACATCCACATCCACACCACAAAGATCCTTCACTTCATCTGTCAGTCTGTCTCGACATGCTCCTCTCAAAAAACTAATTTATTTCCACTCTCTCGGTCATTTGAATTTCACATTCTGCATCTGGCTGGCAAGACTGGGCAGTACAGGCGGTACTCCTGGTGCTGGGGGCATCCGTTACTGACAAATTACTTCACACAAAGTAAATAAGGCGGAAGGACCGGAGCAATGCGTTGTTAACTCGTAAGTTCATATAGACGAGTGAGCGAAGCTGAGAGGGACAGGGAAACTATGCCTGTGATGTTGCCAGTTTTACTTTTATATGCATTTTCTGAAGACGTTTTATTTAATAATTTAATATAGCATGTTTAATACAGCAGCATCTGCAATTCCTTGGAAAACTCATTAAAGCATATTATTTAAATCAAATATCCACAGCCTAATTAATTACTAGGCTGTGGATTTTTAAATATGTTTTAATGATTTTTGTATGGAATTGTATATGCTGCTCTTAATATGGTAAATAATGTATCTTTAATAGATTATTTTTTATTAATAGTAATAATTTAATAAAACATTAAAATGCATCATCTCTGTTGAAGCATTTTAAGAAATGCTACTACCCTCATGACCACCCAATCTCGCGAAACGCCCGAGCCTTCCGTATCCCTTGTCCAGCACTACAGGCAGCTCCCAAGACCACGTGTCCTGCGGATTGTGCAGTGCGCAATCTACAAGACAGGTGCGAAAGGCAGGTGCACAAGCGCAATTTCATTTATGCAAGCGCAACTAAATTTGCGCTTGCGCACCTGCCTTTTCACGTGCAAAAGCGCAATATTGCACATGGTCTCGTGTGTGGTGCGCAATACACAAAGGCAATACACAAACGATATTCACCGAAGCACAAGGGTGCGCAATTGCGCCTTGCGCAAGTACTTGTACACCTGGCCAGCAATGATATTTACCATCCCAATACCGAAATATATAATTAATTACCATTTTTAACTATATTCCTCATCTCCAAGTACATACAGTGCGTGACTGCTCCAAAAAATACTCGTTGACGGAACACTGAATGAACTCTCTTAATGTTGTCTGAATATTGTTTGGATTTTTATGTTTGGAATATAGTCGTTAGAGACTTTTTATATTTGTGTTGGTAATTTCAGATTTGAAAAATAAAACTTGGACTAGTTGGTTTATGGCCAAAGAATCCGCTTTTGGAATAATTCAAAATTAATATTAACGAGATCTTCTAAGAAACCGCATTATTGAAAGCAAAAACACTAAATATGCAACTCCCACAAATGTACTCAAAAATTAGCTTGGAAACACTCCCAATTCTATTTAAAATACAGAAAACATTTCTGNAGATTGCATCTGAGGTGTTTAAGAACAGTAAGTTTGTATTATTGAATGGATGACCGAAGGAAGCTAAAAACGTCGAATGAGTTTTATTTTTCATCTGCAGTAGACGCACTTCAGAATTACATCGAATCTCCAGACTCTACGGAGAAAAAAGAAAAAAAAGAAGAAAAAATGCACACTATAATGGCTCGTGTTAAACCTAAGCCACTTTTCCTTAGGTATAATCTCTCAAATCTGCGATACCCAGGGTGAAGGAATATTGGTGAGCTTGTGAGAGTCATATAAAAATTTATTCAGAAGGTGTAATGACCATCGCAATATCGAAATATATAATTAATTGCCATTATTCCTCGTCTCCGTAACATACAGTGCATAACAGTTACAAAAAAAAATTCCGGTTGACGGAAAACTGAATGAACTCTTATAAAATCGTCAGAATACTGTTTGGACTTTTATTTTAGGAATAGGGTTATTTCATTTGTGATGGTAACATGAGATAAAAAAAAAAGTGTTCAAGTAATTTTGTTAAAGAATCCATTTAGGAATAATCTGAAGTAATATATTGTTATTCTTAAAAAAACTCTTAATTGAGAGCAAAAACACTAAATATGCAACCTCCACAAATGTACTCTAAATTACCTTCGAAGCACTGCCAAATTTATCTAAAATTCAGAAAAAATATTTGAGAGTGATAAAATTCCGTCTCGGAGAAGTATTTAGTAACAAGGATAAATAATGTTATATGCCGGATGCAATCGATTCACGGGAAGAAAAGGCGAGCATTTTAGGGTTTAACACTCAGTGTTTCTTTCGATTGGAGACATGAAAACAACTTGGAAATTTAGAGATAAAACCGAAATTCCTTTCATCTGTATTACTACGGATTTCATATGGCATCTTGAGGTTCTTGATGAAATTTTAAAATAATGGAATATTTTCCCAGAATGAAATTTCCTTGGTATTATCTTATTTACAAAGGTAAAATCATTCCGAATGGCAAGAAATAATTTAAAAGAAAATTAGCTATTATCACATATATTGTTTTGAAAAACTGAATACATAGCCGTACAGAGATATACAATTTATAAACATTACTTGGATCCTCATATACGCAGTTTTATTGTTCATGATGGGTCTTAAAAAATCAGGTTGCCAGAGCGTCGCCCTGAACTGTTGTGTTGCTCGTGTGGAAATTACCTGGATTTCTATATTTCATGTTATTTATTGTTTCATTTTTTTTTTTAACACTCCCGTGACTTCAAGTATAAAAGTAGTACAAACTGTGAACTAGTTACGGTTGATAGCATCAGCTGTAGGGGTAGTTCCAAACAATTTTACTCTACTGATTGATGTATGAGCATATTTCTGGGCAAAATCGCTTAATATGCAGCTTCAGCAAATGAACTCAGAAATGATTGGCAAAACAACAAATTATTTACACAACTCAGAAGACACTTATGAGGGTGAAAATTTCGCATTTGTGGAACGTATAATAGGAAATCGATTGACACGTTACAAGAGCTAGCATCTGAGGTGTTTAAGAACAATATGTTTGAAATGGTGAAGGGATCATCGAATCAAGCTAAGATCGATAGAATTTTCTTTTTAATCTGCAGAGGAGGCACTTTCAAATTACATCAAGCCTTCTGACTCTATGTAAAGAAAAGAAAAATTGGACATTATGAAGGATCGTGTTAAACCATAAGCCACATTTCTTTACGTAAAATTTTCAAAACTGTGATACCTCATAGGAAGGGATATTGGTGAGCGTTTAATTCTCACCTTAAAATTGATAAGAGAAGGTATATTTAACATACCAGTACCGAAATATATAGTTAATTACCATTTATAACTTTACTCCTCATCTGTATATACATACAGTGCGTGGCTGCTACAAAAAATGCAGGTTGACGGAACACTGAATGAACTCTGTTAATGTCGTCTGAATATTGTTTGTATTTTCACATAAGGAATATAGTCGTTAGAGACTTTTTTCATTTGTGTTGGTAATTTTAGATTAAAAAAAAAGTGGTCAAGTTGTTTTATGGTCAAAGAATCCGCTTTAGGAATAATTTAAAATTAATATAAAAGAGCTCTTTTAAAAAAAAGCATAATTGAAAGCAACAACACCAAATATGCAACTCCCACAAATGTACTGAAATATTAGCTTGGAAACACTCCCAATTCTATTTAAAATACAGAAAACATTTCTCTGAGTTATAAAATTCCGTTTTGGGAAAAAAAATAGTAAGAAGGCTAAATGAGGTAATAAGTCGGATGAAATCGATGTACGATTAAGGAAGGCTCTCATTTAAGGGGTTTAAGCTCAAAGTGTTCCGTTTGATTTGAGAAGGTGAAAACATGTTTTAAATTTAGAGGTAAAACGGGTATTCTTTTCATCTGTATAACTAGGGTTTTAAAGTGGGAACGTGGGCTTGTTAATTAACTAAAAAAAAAAAAAATCAAATATATTCCTAGTATAACGGATCTTGTGAAATCATTATCCATATTTACGATGGTAATATTACTTCGAAAGGCAAGAAATCGTTTAAAAGAAAATTTTATCTTACCAGATATATATTATTACGGAAAACTAAATATATAACGGTAGGGAGATATGGAATTTATAAACATTATTGGGTTTCTCATCTGCACAGTTTTATTGTTCATGATGCGTCTTAAAAAATCAGGTTGCATGAGTGTCGGCCTGTTCAATTCTGTCTGTTATGTTGAGATTGAGGATTTATAAATTTCGAGTATTTTTTTTTTTAATCCCATTAGTCGTTATTTCAAGTACAAAAACTAGTCCCAATTGTGAACCACTCTCGGCCAATAGAATCCGCTTTGGGGGAAGTTACACAGTAGTTTTCTCTAGTCACTGATGAATTAGCGAATTTCTGGGTGGAGCCGCATCATATGCAGCTCCCAGAAATATAATAAAAAATGAGTGTGAAACACATCCAATTACTTCCAGATCACATAAGTCATATGTGAGGGCGAGAAATGACACATTAAGGATATATTTAGTAAGAAATCGATTGCCACGTAATGAGAGATTGCAGCTGAGGTATTTAAGAACAGTAACTTTGTATTATTGAATCGATGACCGAAGGGAGCTAAAAACTTCGAATGAGTTTTCTTTTTCATCTGCAGTAGACGTAAATTACATCGAATCTCCAGACTGTACGGAAAAAAAGAAAAAAAAAATGCTCACTATAATGGCTCGTGTTAAACCTAAGTCACATTTCCGTAGGTAAAATCTCTCAAATCTGCGATACTTCGTATGAAGGAATATTTGTGAGCTTGTGAGTGTCACAAAATTTTTTTTCAGAAGGTGCAATTACCATCGCAATACCGAAATATATAGTTAATTACCATTATTCCTCATCTCCGTTGACATACAGTGCATGACAGCTACAAAAAAAAAAAAAAAAAAAAATGGGGGGTTGATGGAAAACTGAATGTACTTTTACGTTAGGAATAGGGTCATTTCAATTGTGATGGTAATTTTAGATAAAAATGTGTTCATATTACTTTGTTAAGGTTATAGCATCCGCATTAGGAATAAATCAAAAGTAATATAGTTTGTTATTCTAAAAACGTCTTAAGTGAGAACAAAAACACTAAACATGCAACTTCTGCAAATGTACTGTAAGTTTCCTGCGAAACACTCGGAAGATTATCTAAAATTCAGAAAAGATTTCTGAGAGTGATAGAATTCCGTCTCGGGAAAAAATTTAGTAACAAGGCTAAACAAGGTTATATGTCGGATGCAATCGATTTACGGGAAGAGAAGGCGAGCATTTCAGGGTTTTACACTCAAAGTGTTTCGATTGGAGACGTGAAAACAACTTGGAAATTTGGAGATAAAACGGATATTTTCATCTGTATTACTAGGGTATTCAAGTGTCATCTTGAGCTTCTTGATCATATTTTTCAAAAATGGAATATTTTCCCAGTATGACATTTCCTGTGATATTATCCATATTTACCAATCCGTATACGTACGCAACGATCTATCTTGCTCTCGTGTTCCTGAACTTGATTCTTCCGAATTCTCTACTCTCTGGCTTCGGCTTTCCTCTCATTCTCTGACTAAATATATCTGTGCTGTTTACTTATCTCCTAATTCTACTATCAAAAATTCTTTGACTATCTTACTTCTACGATGGAACACATTCTATCCATTTCTCCTTTCTGTGAAATATCCATTCTAGGAGATTTCAATGTTCACCACCACCTTTGGCTCTCCTCTCCTTTCACTGATCCACCTGGTGAACAAGCCTACATCTTTTCTATCCTTAATGACCTAGAGCAGCTTGTACAGCACCCTACCCGTATCCCTGACCGCCTTGGAGAGAGTTCCAACATACTTGACCTTTTCCTAACAACTAATCCTGCTGCTTACACTGTTAATCTTTTCTCTCCGTTAGGCTCCTCCGATCATAACCTTATTACATTAACCTGTCCTATCGCTCCAGTACGGCCTCTAGACCCTGCAAAGAAACGCCGCCTGTGGCACTTTGGAGCTGCAGATTGGGAGGCCCTCAGGCAGTACTTCTTTGATTTTCCTTGGAATGATTATTGCTTCCGTGGCCGGGAGCCATCTGAGTGTGCCTTGCGCATTACGGAGGTTATTCTCTCGGGCATGGAAGCATACATTCCTTTCTCATATCCTCTGACTAATGGAAGAAAGCCTTGGATTAATCACGCTTGTTCTAATGCTGTCCGCAACAAGGGGAGGGCCTATAAGAGGTACCGGAGCCAACCCACCCCTGAATCACATCTTTTATATATTTCTGCCCAGAATCGTGCTAAGTCTGTTCTTCGTTTTCTAAAAATAATTTCATCCGTGCTAAATGTTCTCAACTCTCCAACTCGAATTCTTCTCGCTCCTTCTGGCACCTTGCCAGAAACCTTTCTAACAACTTTACCTCATCATCCTTCCCTCCTCTTTCCTACTCTGTTGGCTCTGTAGCTATTTCTTCTACTGATGAAGCAGATCTCTTCGCTCAGACTTTCTCCTCCAATTCCACCTTAGACGATTACGGTGCTGTTCCTCCATCACTTCCTCCCTCTGACTTCCTCTTGACAGATATTAAAATTTCATCAGCTGATGTATTTTCTGCAATCACTGGCCTCAATACTAACAAGGCATATGGTCCTGATGGAGTCCCTCCTGTTGTCCTCAAAACCTGTGTTTCTGTGCTTACACCCTGCCTAGGTAAACTCTTTCGCCTTTGTCTATCAATTTGTACATTTCCTTCTTGCTGGAAGTTTGCTCTCATTCAGCCAGTCCCAAAGAAGGGTGACCAATTCCAACAACCCTCTCTATCGTCCAATTGCTTTAACATCCTGTGTCTCAAAAGTTTTCGAGTCACAGAAAAATTTTTAAAGCATCTTTCCTGTCACAACCTTCTTTCTAATCGTCAGAATGAGTTTCGTCAGGGACGCTCCACTGGCGATCTTCTCACCTACCTTTCAGACTCCTGGTCATCCTCCTTTCGGGACTTTGGCGAAAGCTTTGCCATTGCACTTGACATTTCAAAGGCTTTCGATCGAATCTGGCATAAATCTTTAATTTCCAAACTGCCCTCCTACGGTTTCTATCCTTCTATCTGTGCCTTCATCTCTAGCTTCCTTTCTGGTCGTTCTATAGCCGCTGTTGTAGACGGCCATCGTTATTCTGCTAGACCTATCAACAGTGGTGTTCCTCAGGGGTCTGTCCTATCACCAACTCTCTTCCTTTTATTCATCAATGACCTTCTAAGCTGTACTTCTAACCCTATCCACTCATATGCTGATGATTCCACCCTTCACCTTTCCGTTCGGTTTCCGCAACGTCCATCTCAGCAGTTACTTCAACAAAAAAGGGATGAGGCAATGGCACACCTAATGTCTTACTTGGCTCGTATCTCTGATTGGGGTAAAAATAATCGTTATTTTTAATGCATCAGAAACTCAGTTCTTACACTTATCAACCCGACAAAATCTTCCTCAGGATTACCCACTAATGTTTAATAATGAACAGTTATGTCCTGCATCATCCTTGAACATGCTTGGGGTTTCATTCTCTCGGGATTTGTCTTGGAAAGAACATATTACATCTCTTGTAAAATCTGCTTCCAAGAGATTAGGTGTGCTATGCCGATTTCGAACTTTCTTTACCCCTTCACAGTTGTTGACCTTGTACACGGGTTTTATTCGCCCGGGTATGGAGTACAAGTCTCATGTGTGGGGAGGCTCCCCACATGCAGCTCTTCTCAATAGGGTGGAGTCAAAGGCTTTTCGTCTTATTAACTCTCCTCCTCTTACTGGTTCACTTCAACCTTTGTCTCTTCGCTGCACTGTTGGATCTTTATCTCTCTTCTACCGCTACTTCAACGGTCACTGTTCCTCTGAGCTGTCTGCTTGCATCCCTCCACCGCTACGACGGGCACGTAGTACCCGTCTAGCAACAAACTCTCATCCCATTTCTGTCCAACTCTCTAATGCAAGAGTTAACCGTTACTCCCAGTCCTTCATTTATGCAACTGGTCAACTCTGGAACTGTCTTCCTCTTTCTGTATTTCCTACTTCCTTTGATCTCCAGTCTTTCAAACGCAGTGTGTCCAGGCATCTCGAAATGAACGGATCTTGAATTTGGCTCTCTTTTGTTATGTTTTTGCTTTTTCTTTGAAGGGTCAGTATGCAGGCCTGTGGCCTTTGGTTCCTTCTTTCTTGAATGAAAAAAAAAATCATTCCGATAGGCAAGAAATAATTTAAAAGATATATATTGTTTGGAACAACTAATCTCATAGCCATACAGAGATATACAATTTTAAATATTACTTGATTCCTCATAGACGCAGTTTTGTTGTTAATGATGAGTCTTTAAAAATCAGGTTGCCAGAGTGTCGCCCTGAACTGTTGTATCTCTTGTGTTGAAATTAGCTGGATTTTTATATTTCAAGTAATTTTTTTTTTCCATCTTACCCGTGACTTCAAGTGCAAAAAGTTGTACCAACTTCGAACTAGTTACGGCTTATAGCATCAGCTCTGGGGGTAGTTGCAAATTATTTTACTCTACTTATTGCTGAATAAGCGTATTTCTGGGCGAAATCGTTTTATATGCAGCTTTCACAAAAATACCCAAAATTGTTTAGGAAACACATTCTATTACCTCCTGGATTCGGAAGACTCATGTGAGTGAAAAATATCAAATTATGGGAACATTAACAAGAAATCGATTGACACGCAAGTAAGCTTGCATCTGAGGTGTTTAAGTAGAATAAGTTTGACTTGTTGTAGGGATCACCGAAACAAGCTTAAATCTTAGAGTGAGATTTCTTTTTTATCTGCATTGGATGCATTTTTAGGGTCATTTCATTTGTGATGGCAACTTCAGATAAAATAAGTGTTCAAGTTATTTTGTTAAAGCATCCATTTAGGAATAAATCTAAAGTAATATATTTAGTTATTCTAAAAACCTCATAATTGAGAGGAAAAATAGTTAATATGCAAGTTCCACAAATGTACTCTAAATTACCTGCGAAACATTCCCAAAATTTATCTTAAATTCAGAAAACATTTCTGAGAGTGGTAAAACTCTGTCTCGGAGAAAAATTTAGTAACACGTATAAAAAATTTTATATCTCGGATGCAATCGATTCACGGGAAAAGAAGGCGAGCATTTTAGTGTTTTACACTCAGTGTTTCTTTTGATTGGAAACATGAAAACAACTTGGAAAATTTGGAGAAAAAACCGAAATTCTTTTCATCTGTATTACTAGGGATTTCATGTGGCATCATGAGTTTCTTGATAAAAAAAAAAAAAAAATTGAATATTTTCCCAATATGACATTTCCTGTAGTATTATCCATATTTAGCAAGGTAAAATCATCTTGAATGGCAAGAAAAAATTTAAAAGAAAATTATCTATTATCACATATATTGTTTGGATACTCTAAATACATTGCCGTATAGAGATATACAATTTATGAACATTACTTGGATCCTCATATACGCAGTTTTATTGTTCATGATGGGTCTTAAAAAATCAGGTTGCCAGAGCGTCGCCCTGAACTGTTGTGTCTCTCGTGTGGAAATTAGCTGGATTTCTTTATTTCAAGTTATATTATTGTTTCATTTTTTTTCCACTCCCGTGACTTCAGGTATAATAAGTAGTACAAACTTCGAACTAGTTACGTTTGATAGCATCAGCTCTGGGGGTAGTTCCAAACAATTTTACTCTACTGATGGCTGTATGAGCATAATTCTGGGCAAAATCGCTTAATATGCAACTTCTACAAATGTACTCAGAATTGATTGGCGAAACAACCAATTATTTACACAACTCAGAAGACACTTGTGAGGGTGAAAATGTTACATTTATGGAACATATAATAGGAAATAGATTGACACGTGACAAGAGCCATCTGAGGTGTTTATGAAGAATGCGTTTGAAATGTTGTAGGGAATTTCGAAACATGCAAAGATCGATTGAATTTGCTTTTTAATCTGCAGGGGAGGCATTTTCAAATTTCATGGAGCCTCCTGACCATATGTAAAGAAAAGAAAAATTGCACATTATGAAGGTTCGTGTTAAACCATAAGCCACATTTCTTTATGTAAAATATTTCAAAACTTTGATACCTCATATGATGGAATATTGGTGAGCGTTTAACTCTCATAAAAATTTATAACAGAAGGTATATTTACCAGCGGTGGGCAGTGCAAACGAAAAAGGACCTTGCGCAAGCTCAATGCACAATCCACAGTTCACTACCTTGCGCAAGCGCAAAACGAGCAATCTGACTAATATTTAGCTTGCGCAATGTCGGAAACCGCAAGCGCAAACCATTTGAATATGTTCGTGGGAATTACTGTAAAATATTGGGACATTTACGTAAATTAGCATACTAACTTTGTTTCATTTATTATTAATATTTTCCAATATCTGTAACTTGCGCAAGTGCGCAATCTGATATTTAGCTTGAGCAATGTTTGAAATCGCTAGTGCAAACCATTTGCATATATTTGTGGGAATTTCTGTAAAATATTGAGATATTTAAATAAATTAGCATTTTTTTATTTATTATTATTCTATCTATTGCCAGAAGCATTACTCCAGTAAGGGGTGGCCATTGGCCACAACAAATCGCCTCCATGTCACCCTGTCCCCCACCATTTCATTACCCTGCTCCATGATCACACATACCTCTCTCATATACCTCTCCAGTCCATCCCTCCATCTCATCCTTGCCCTCCCCCTCCCTCTCACCCACATACTCTCTCCTCGTTACTCTCCATCCTCTCCATATGGCCAAAACACCTTAGTGTGTTTCTCCTAACGCTTCCTATCACATCCACATCCACACCACAAAGATCCTTCACTTCATCTGTCAGTCTGTCTCGACATGCTCCTCTCAAAAAACTAATTTATTTCCACTCTCTCGGTCATTTGAATTTCACATTCTGCATCTGGCTGGCAAGACTGGGCAGTACAGGCGGTACTCCTGGTGCTGGGGGCATCCGTTACTGACAAATTACTTCACACAAAGTAAATAAGGCGGAAGGACCGGAGCAATGCGTTGTTAACTCGTAAGTTCATATAGACGAGTGAGCGAAGCTGAGAGGGACAGGGAAACTAAGCCTGTGATGTTGCCAGTTTTACTTTTATCTGCATTTTCTGAAGATGTTTAATTTAATAATTTAATATAGATATACAACAGGATCTGCAATTCCTTGGAAAAATCATTAAAACATATTATTTGAATCAAATATCCACAGCCTAATAAATTACTAGGCTGTGGATATTTAAATATGTTTTAATGATTTTTGTATGGAATTGTATATGCCACTTTTAATATGGTAAATAATGTATTTTTAATTGATTATCTTTATAAATAATAATAATAAAAAAAAACATTAAAAAACATTATCTCTGTTGAAGCATTTTAAAAAATGCTACTACCCTCATGCCTCCACCCAACCTCGCGAAACGCCCGAGCCTTGCCTTCCGTATCCCTTGTCCAGCACTACAGGCAGCTCCCAAGACCACGTGTCCTGTGGATTGCGCAGTGCACAATCTACAGGACAGGAGCGGAAGGCAGGTGTGCGAGCGCAAATTCATTTATGCAAATGCAACTAAATTAGCGCTTGGGCACCTGCCATTTCAGCAAAAGCGCAATATTGCGCATGGTGTCGTGCGGTGCGCAACGCAATGCGCAAACGATATTCACAGAAACGCAAGGGTGCGCAATTGTGCTTTACGCCAGTACTTGTGCACCTGGCCAGCACTGATATTTACCATCCCAATACCGAAATATATAATTAATTACCATTTATAACTTTATTCCTCATCTCTAAATACAATCTCTATATACATACAGTGCGTGACTGCTACAAAAAATACAGGTTGACGGAACACTGAATGACCTCCATTAATGTCGCCTGAATATTGTTTGGATTTTTACGTTAGGAATACTGCACAGTCGATAGAGACTTTTTCCATTTTTGTTGGTAATTTCAGATTTTAAAAAAAAGTGGACAAGTTGATTTATGGTCAAAGAATCCGCTTTTGGAATAATTCAAAATTAATATTAACGAACTCTTCTAAAAAACTGCTTAATTGAAAGCAAAAACACTAAATATTCAACTCCCACAAATGTACTGAAAAAATAGCTTGGAAACACTCCCACTTCTATTTAAAATACAGAAAACATTTCTGTGAGTGATAAAATTCCGTCTCAAAAAAAAAAAAAAGGAAAAGAAAAGGCTAAGTGAGGCAATAAATCGGATGAAATCGATTTACGGGTAAGGAAGGCTGCCATTTCAGGGATTTAAGCCCATTTTGTTTCGTTTGATTTCATACGAGAAAACATGTTTTAAATTTATAGGTAAAATGGGTATTCTTTTCATCTGTATAACTAGGTTTTAAAGTGGCAACGTGGGCTTCTTGATCAACTAAAATGAAAAATAATCTAATAGTTTTCCAAGTATAACGGATCTTGTGAAATCATTATTCATATTTACGAAGGTAATATCACTTCGAAAGGCAAGAAATCGTTTAAAAGAAAATTATCTCTTACCAGATATATATTATTACGGAAATCTAAATATATAGCCGTAGGGAGATATAGAATTTTTAAACATTATTGGGTTTCTCATCTGCGCAGTTTTATTGTTCATGATGGGTCTTGAAAAATCAGGTTGCCAGAGCGTCACCCTGAACTATTTTGTCTCTAATGTTGAGATTGAGGATTTAAAAATTTCGAGTAATTTCTTTATTTCTTTTTATTCACATTGGTCGTGACTTAAGGTACAAAAACTAGTCCCAATTGTGAACTAGTCACGTCTGATAGAAAGCGCTTTGGAGGAAGTTACAAACTAGTTTTCTTAAGTCATGGCTGAATAAGCGAATTTCTGAGTGAAATCTCCATATATGCAGCTTCGAGAAATATAGTAAAAAATGATTGTGAAACACATCCAATTACTTCCAGATCTCAGAAGACATATGTGAGGGCAAAAAATGACACATTAAGAAAATATTTAGTAAGAAATCGATTGACACGTAAAGAGTGATTGCATCTGGGGTGTTTAAGATCAGTAAGTTTGAATTATTGAATGGATGACCGAAGGAAGCTAAAAACTTCGAATGAGTTTACTTTTTCATCTGCAATAGACACACTTTAGAATTACATCGAATCTTCAGACTCAACGCAAAAAAAAAAAAAAAAACACTCTTTTATGGCTCGTGTTAAACCTAAGCCACATTTCCGTAGGTAAAATCTCTCAAATCCGCGATACCTAGTGTGGAGGAATATTTGTGAGATTGTGACAGTTACATAAAAATTTATTCAGGTGTAATTACTATCGCAATACAGAAATATATAATTAATTATCAATATTCCTCATCTCCGTAGACATACAGTGCATGACAGCTACAAAAAGAAAAAAAAAAGGCAGTTTGACGCAAAACTGAATGAACTCTATTAAAATCGTCAGAATACTGTTTGGACTTTTACGTTAGGAATAGGGTCATTTCATTTGTGATGGTAACTTCAGATAAAAAAAGTGTTCAAGTTATTTTGTTAAAGCATCCGTTTAGGAATAAATCAGAAGTAATATATTGTTATTCTAAAAACCTCTTAATTGAGAGCAAAAACACTAAATATGCAACTTCCAGAAATATACTCTAAATTACCTTCGAAGCACTCCCAAATTTATCTAAAATTCAGAAAACATTTCTGAAAGTGATAAAATTCCGTCTCGGAAAATATTTAGTAACAAGGATAAATAATGTTATATGCCGGATGCAATCGATTCACGGGAAAAGAAGGCGAGCATTTTAGGGTTTAACACTCAGTGTTTCTTTCGATTGGAGACAAGAAAACAACTTGGAAATTTAGAGATAAAACCGAAATTCTTTTTATCTGTATTACTAGGGATTTCATGTGGCATCTTGAGGTTCTTGATCAAATTTTTTAAAAAATGGAATATTTTCCCAGTATGACATTTCCTTGGTATTATCTTGTTTACCAAGATAAAATCATTCCCAATGGCAAGAAATAATTTAAAAGAAAATTATCTATTATCACATATAGTGTCTGGAAAAACTGAATACATAGCCGTACAGAGATATGCATTTTATAAACATTACTTGGATCCCCATATAAGGAGTCTTATTGTTCATGATGGGTCTTACAAAATCAGGTTGCCAGAGCGTCGCCCTGGACTGTTGTGTCGCTCGTGTTGAAATTAGCTGGATTTCTATATTTCAAGTAATTTATTGTTTCACTTTTTTTTTTTTTTTATAGAAATGACTTCAAGTTTAAAAAGTAGTACAAACTGCGAACTAGTTTCAGCTGATAGCATCAGCTCGGGGGTAGTTCCAAACAATTTTTCTCTGATGATGGCTGTATGAGCATATTTCTGTGCAAAATTGCTTAATATGCCACTTCTACAGATGTACTCAGAATTGATTGGCAAAACAACCAATTATTTTCACAACTCAGAAGACACTTGTGAGGGTGAAAATGTTACATTTAGGGAACATATAACAGGAAATCGATTGAAACGTGAGAAGAGCTAGCATCTGAGGTGTTTAAGATCAATACGCTTGAAATGGTGTGGGGATCATCGAAACAAGCTAAGATCGATTGAATTTTCTTTTTAATCTGCAGAGGAGGCACTTGAAAATTATATGGAGCCTTTTGACACTATGTAAAGAGAAGAAAAATTGCACATTATGAAGGTTCGTGTTAAACCATAAGCCACATTTTTTTAGGTAAAATATTTCAATACAGTGATACCTCATAGGAAGGAATATTGGTGAGCGTTTAATTCTCACCTAAAAATTGATAAGAGATAGTATATTTACCATCCCAATACCGAAATATATAATTAATTACCATTTATAACTTTACTCCTCATCTCTATATACATACAGTGCGTGACTGCTACAAAAAATGCAGGTTGACGGAACACTGAGTGAACTCTGCTAATATCGTCTGAATATTGTTTGGATTTTTATGTTATGAATATAGTCGTTAGAGAATTTCTACATTTGTGTTGGTAATTTCAGATTAAAAAAAAAAGTGGTCAGGTTGTTTTATGGTCAAAAAATCCGCTTTTGGAATCATTCAAAATTTATATAAACGAGCTCTTCTAGGAAATCGCATAAATGAAAGCAAAACCACTAAATATGCAGCTCTCAAATGTACTCAAAAATTAGCTTGGAAACACTCCCAATCCTATTTAAAATACAGAAAACATTTCTGTGAGTGATAAAATTCTGTCTAAAAAAAAAAATTAGTAACAAGGCAAAATGAGGTAATAAGTTGGATGAAATATATTCATAGGTAAGGAAGGCTGCCATTTCAGGGGTTTAAGCCCAAAATGTTTCGTTTGATCTGACGTGAAAACATGTTTTAAATTTAAAGGTTAAACGGGTATTCTTTTCATCTGTATAACTAGGGTTTTAAAGTGGTAACGTCGGTTTCTTGATCAACTGAAAAAAAAAAAAATCTAATATTCTCCCAGTATAACGGATCCTGTGAAATCATTATCCATATTTACGAAGGTAATATCACTTCGAAAGGCAAGAAATCGTTTAAAAGAAAATTGTCTCTTACCAGATATATATTATTACGGAAAACTAAATATATAGCGGTAGGGAGATATGGAATTTATAAACATTATTGGGTTTCTCATCTTCGCTGTCTTATTGTTCATGATGGGTCTTGAAAAATTAGTTGCCAGAGCGTCACCCTGAACTATTTTGTTTTTCATTTTGAGATCGAAGATTTATAAATTTCGAGTAATTTCTTTACTTCTTTTTATTCACATTAGTCGTGACTTGAGGTACAGAAACTAGTTCCAATTGTGAACTAGTCTCGGCTGATAGAATCCGCTTTTGGGGAAGTTCCAAACTAGTTTTTCTCAGTCATGGCTGAATAAGCGAAATTCTGGGAGAAATCGCCATATATGCAGCATACAGAAATATAATAAAAAATGATTGTGAAACACATCCAATTACTTCCAGATCTCAGAAGACATATGTGAAGGCGAAAAATGACACATTAAGGAAATATTTAGTAAGGAATCGATTGACACGTAAAGAGAGATTGCATATGAGGTGTTAAAGAAGAGTAAGTTTGTATTATTGAATGGATGACCGAAGGAAGCTATTAGTTTCTTTGTCATCTGCAGTAGACGCACTTTAGAATTAAATCGAACCTCCAGACTCTACGCAAAAAAAAAAAAAAAAAAAAATCACACTATAATGGCTCGTGTTAAACCTATGCCACATTTCCTTAGTTAAAATCTCTCAAATCTGCGATACCTAGTGTGAAGGAATATTGTTGAGCTTGTGACTGTCACGTAAAAATTTATTCAAAAGGTTTAATTACCATCGCAATACCGAAATATATAATTAATTACCATTATTCCTCATCTCCGTAGACATACAGTGCATGACAGCTAAAAAAAAAAAAAGGCAGGTTGACGGAAAACTGAATGAACTCTATTAAAATCGTCAGAATACTGTTTGGACTTTTACCTTAGGAATAGGGTCATTTCATTTGTGGTGGTAACTTCAGATAAAAACAATGTTCAAATTACTTAGTTAAGGTTAAAGCATCCGTTTTTGGAATAAATCAAAAGTAATACAATTATTCTTAAAACGTCTTAAGTGAGATCAAAAACACTAAATATTCAACTTCCACAAATGTACTCTATATTTCCTGCGAAACACTCCCAAGTTTATCCAAAATTGAGGAAAGATTTCTGAGAGTGTTGAAATTCTGTCTCGGAAAATTTTTTAGTAAATAGGCTAAATAAGGTTATATTTCGGATGCAATTGATTCACGGGAAGAGAAGGCGAGCATTTCAGGGTTTTACACTCAAAGTGTTTCTTTCGATTGGAGACGTGAAAACAACTTGGAAATTTAGAGATAAAATGGATATTCATTTCATCTGTATTACTAGGGTATTCAAGTGTCATGTTGAGCTTCTTGATCAAATTTTTCAAAAATGGAATATTTTCCCAGTATGACATTTTCTTTGATATTACCCATATTTACCAAGGTAAAATCATTCCGAAAGGCAAGAAATAATTTAAATGATTTATTGTTTGGAACAACTAAACGCATAGCCGTAAAGAGATACACATTTTAAAATATTTCTTGATTCCTCATATACGGAGTTTTATTGTTTATGATGGGTCTTAAAAAATCAGGTTCCAATAGCGTCGCCCTGAATTGTTGTATCTCGTGTGTTGAATTAGCAGGATTTTTATATTTCAAGTATTTTTTTTTTCATCTTAGACGTGACTTCAAGTACAAGAAGTTGTACCAACTCCGAATTAGTTACGGCTTATAACATCAGCTCTGGGGGTTGTTCCAAACTATTTTACTCTACTGATGGCTGTATAAGCAGATTTTTGGGCGAAATCGATATATATGCAGGTTCCACTAATATAGGCAAAATTGATTAGGAAACACATCCTGTTACCTCCAGGGCTCGAGAGACTCATGTGAGTGAAAATATCATATTAAGGGAACATTTAACAAGAAATCGATAGACACGCAAGCGCGCTTGCATCGGAGGTGTTTAAGAAGAATAAGTTTGACTGATTGTAGGGATCACGAAACATGCTAAAATCTTAGAATGAGATTTCTTTTTCATCTGCAGAGGAGGCACTTTAAAATTACATCGAGCCTCGTGACTCTACTTAAAAAAAAAAAAAAAAACAATGAAGATTCGTGTTACACCATGAGCCACATTTCCGTAGGTAGAATCTCTCAAAACTGTGATACCTCGTGTGATAGAATATTGGTGAGCGTTTTCCTCACATAAAAATTTATACGAGATGATATAATTACCAGCGCAATGCAGAAATATGTAATCAATTACAATTTATAACTTTATTCCTCATTTCCACATACATACAGTGCTTACAGCTACAAAAACTGCAGTTTGATGGAACACTGATTGAACTCTGTTAATATGGTCTGAATATTGTTTTGATCTTTACATTAGGAATATGGTCAATAGTGACTTATTTCATCTGTTGTGGTAACATCAGATGATAAAGTGGTCAAGTTGTTGTATGTTCAAAGAATCCGCTTTAGGAATTATTCAAAATGAATATAATTGAGGTATTCTAAAAACCGCATAATTGAAAGCAAAAACATTAAATATGTAACATCCAGAAATGTACTAAAAAAATAGCTGGGAAACACTCCCAGTTCTATTTAAAATACAAAAATCATTTCTAAGGGTGACGAAATTCCGTCTCGGAAAAAGAAAAAAAATCAGTAACAAGGTTAAACGAGATGATAAATCGGGTGTAATCGATTCACGGGTAAAGAAGTCAGGTATTTCAGGATTTTCAGCCCAATATGTGTCGTTCGATTGGAGACGTGATATCAACTTGGAAATTTAGAGATAAACGGATATTCTCTTCATTTGTACAAGTGGGGCTTAAAAGTTGCATCTTGAGCATCTTGATCAATTTTTTAAAAACTGAAATATTTTAACAGCATAACGGTTCTTGTGAAAATATTATCTATATTTACCAAGGTAATATAACTCCGATAGGCAAGAAATCGTTTATAAGAATATTTTCTCTTACCAGATATATATTATTAGGGAAAACTAAGTATATAACCGATCGAAGATATGCAATATATAAACATTATTTTATTCCCCATCTATACAGTTTTATTGTTCATGATGGGTCTTAAAAATATGGTTGCCAGAGCGTCGCCCTGAACTGTTTGTCTCTCATGCTGAGGTTAACATGATTGATAAATATCGATTAATTTATTCTTTCTTTTATTTTTAGTCACCTTTGACGTGACTTCAAGTACAAAAACTAGTCCAAATTGTGAACTAGTATCGGCTTGTAGCATCCACTTTGGGGTAGTTCCAATCTATTTTACTCCAGTGACTTCTGTATAGGCGTATTTTTGGGCGAAATCGCTATATATGCTGCTTCCACAAATATAAACAAAAATGATTGTGGAACACATCCAATGACTTCCAGAAATCAGAATACACTTGTGAGGGTGAAAAATATCACATTAAGGAAATATTTAGCAAGAAATCGATTGACACGTAGAGATTGTGTCTGAGGTGTTTAAGAACAGTTGATTTGTATTATTGTATGGATGACCTAGGGAAGTCAAAAACTTCGAATGAGTTTTCGAGATCATCTGCAGTAGAATCTCTTTAAAATTACATCGAGCCTCGTGAGAACGAAAAAAAAATGCACAGTATGAAGATTCGTGTTACATTTCACAAGGTAAAATCTCTCACAACTGTGATACCTCGTGAGAATGAATATTGGTGAATTTGTGACTCACATAAAAATTTATACAGAAGGTGTAATTACCATTGCATTACCGATAAATATAAATAATTAACATTTATAACTTTATTCCTCATCTCCGTAGACATACATTGCATGACAGCTACAAAGAAACGCAGGTCAGGTTGACGGAACCCTGAATGAACTCTATTAAAATCGTCTGAATACTGTTTGGATTTTTACGATAGGAATAGTGTCATTTCATTTGTGATGGTAACTTCAGATAAAAAAAGTGTTCATCTTATTTTGTTAAAGCATCCCTTTAGGAATAAATCAAAAGTAATATAGTTATTCTTAAAACATCTAAATTGAAAGCAAAAATACTAATATGCAACTTCCACAAATTTACTCTTAATTACCTGCGAAATACACCCAGATTTATCTAAAATTCAGAAAACATTTCTGGGAGTTATAAAACTCCGTCTCGGAGAAAAATTTAGTAACAAGGATAAATAATATTATATGCGGGATGCAATCGATTCACAGGAAAAGATGGCGAGCGTTTTAGCCTATTACACTCAATGTTTCTCTCGATTAGAGACATGAAAACAACTTGGAAATTTAGAGATAAAACCGAAATTCTTTTCATCTGTATTATTAGGGATTTCATGTGGCATCTTGAGGTTCTTGATCAAATTAAAAGAAAAAATGGAATATTTCCCCAGAATGACATTTCCTTGGTATTATCTTATTTACCAAGGTAAAATCATTCCAATTGGCAAGAAATAATTTAAAAGAAAATTATCTATTATCACATATATTGTTTGGAAAAACTGAATAAATAGCTGTACAGAGATATACAATTTATAAACATTGCTTGAATCCTCATATAAGCAGTTTTATTGTTTATGATGGGTCTTACAAAATCAGCTTGCCAGAGCGTCGCCCTGCACTGTTGTGTCGCTCGTGTTGAAATTAGCTGGATTTCTATATTTCAAGTAATTTATTGTTTCATTTTTTTTTTTTCATAGCCGTGATTTCAAGTATAAAAAGTAGTACCAACTGCGAATTAGTTACGGATGATAGTATCAGCTCTGGGGGTAGTTCCAAACAGTTGTACGCTACTGATGGCTGTATGAGCATATTTCTGGGCAAAATTGCTTAATATGCAATTTCTACAAATGTACTCAGAATTGATTGGCAAAACAACCAATTATTTATGCATCTGAGAAGACACTTGTGAGGGTGAAAATGTCACATTTAGGTAACATATAACATGAAATCGATCGACACTTGACAAGAGCTAGAATCTGAAGTGTTTAAGAACAATACGTTTGTAATGGTGTAAGCATCATCAAAACAAGCTAAGATTGATAGAATTTCTTTTTAATCTGCGGAGGAGTTACTTTAAAATTACATGGAGCCTCCTCACCCTATGTAAAGAAAAGAAAAATTGCACATTATGAAGGTTCGTGTTAAACCATAAGCCACATTTCTTTAGGTAAAATATTTCAATACAATGATACCTCATAGGACGGAATATTGGTTAGCGTTTAATTCTCACCTAAAAATTGATAAGAGAAGGTATATTTACCATCCCAATGCCGAAATATATAATTAATTACCATTTATAACTTTACTCCTCATCTCTATATACATACAGTGCGTGACTGCTACAAAAAATGCAGGTTGACGGAACATTGAATGAACTCTGTTAATGTCGTCTGAATATTGTTTGGATTTTTACGTTAGGAATATAGTCGTTAGAGACTTTTTACATATGTGTTGGTAATTTCAGATAAAAAAAAAAAATAGTCATGTTGTTTTATTGTCAAAGAATCCGCTTTTGGAATAATTCAAAATTAATATAAACGAGCTCTTCTTAAAAACCACATAATTGAAGGCAAAAACACTAAATATGACACTTCCACAAATGTAATAAAAAAAAATTAGCTTGGAAACACTTCCAATTCTATTTAAAATACAGAAAACATTTCTGAGTGATAAAATTCCGTCTCGGAAAAAAAAAATAGTAAAAATGGCTAAATGAGGTAATAAGTCTGATGAAATCGATTAACGTTTAAGGAAGGCTGCCATTTCAGGGGTTTAAACCCATTTTGTTTCGTGAATTGAGACGTGAAAACATGTTTTAAATTTAGAGGTAAAACGGGTATTCTTTTCATATGTATAACTAGCGTTTTAAAGTGGCAAAGTGGGCTTCCTGATCAACTAAAAAAAAAAAAAATCTAATAGTTTTCCCAGTATAACGGATCTTGTGAAACCATTATTCATATTTACGGTGGTAATATCACTTCGAAATTCAAAAAATCGTTTCAAAGAAAATTGTTTCTTACGAGATATATATTATTACGGAAAACTAAATATAAAGCCTTACGGAGATATGGAATTTTAAAACATTATTGGGTTTCTCATCTGCGCAGTTTAATTAGTTGTTCATGATGGGTCCTGAAAAATCAGGTTGCCAGAGCGTCACCCTGAACTATTTTGTCTGTCATGTTGAGATTGAGGATTTATAAATATCGAGTAATTTCTTTATTTCTTTTTATTCACATTAGTCGTGATTTCAAGTACAAAAACTAGTCCCAATTGTGAACTAGTCTCGGCTGATAGGGTCTGCTTTGGGGGAAGTTACAAACTAGTTTTCTCCAGTCAAGGCTGAATAAGCGAATTTCTGGGTGAAATCTCTATATATGCAGCTTCCAGAAATATAATAAAAAATGATTGTGAGACACATCCAATTACTTCCAGGTCTCAGAAGACATAAGTGAAGGCGAAAAATGACACATTATGGATATATTTAGTATGATGATGATGATGATAAGATTCGCCTCACTGGTGTGGCACGGGCTCAGGGTGGAGAGCCCGTAAGCGGCAAGATCATGGTAAAAGATAAAGGGAAGCGTCGTCTGCATGGCGGCAGACGGACGCAGACAGAAGGAAGGAAATTAAGAAAGTGGCGCTATGACAAGCCAGGCGGAGGGTAAGAGGAGACAGTAGAGAGGAGTGAAGAGACAGGGGAAAGAGCAACCATCTCAGCAGCAGTGTCAGAACGAGAGACACGCCTGACAAGATGGTTGCGAAGAGAAAGATGTAGAGAAACAGTGGAAGGGCAGTCCAAGAGATAGTGCAGAAGAGGCCAGTCGTCAATTTGGTGACAGTAAGGGCACGGGTCAGGTTGCTGAACAGAAATCTGGGAAAAACAGGGGTGTCCAAGCCTGAGGCGGCGAAGACCCACTATGAGAGAGTTAGGGGTTTGGGGCGGGGCAACAAGCGGCTGGTATCGAGTTGCCCGCGCAAACCACAAGGCAGATCGTGAGCCAGCAGCAACCTGATCCTCGTGAGCCTCACGATTGAGCCTAATGATGGAGGTGTAAGCTTTTCTCTTAACACTCGCAAGGCTGTGCCCTAAGGGAAAGGTTACAGTGGGGAGAGCGGTGGCACGCCAAGAAGCGGCATCATCTGCTTCATTGCCGCCGATACCCACGTGCCTGGGTATCCAATGAAGAGTGATGCCAGTGCCACGGCGTGCAATGGTGTCAGCCACAGCTAGAATGGAAGTCAGCAGGGCAACATTTTCCTTGAAGTGCCGCGCACGAAGACTGAGCAGAGATGAGAGCGAGTCGGTGTGAATAATGAGGTGCCTATGGTGGTGTTGGCTGGCATCTCTAAGGGCACCAAGGATAGCAACAAGCTCAGTCTCGTACACAGAGGCTCCTGAAGGGAGCCTCCATGTCTCAGCACGGCCCTCACAGTAAAATGCAGCACCCGCTGAACCATCAGCAGTGACTGATCCATCAGTGTAGTACTCAGCAGCTCCCGGGACACAAAGAGTCGCCATCCTTCGCAGTGCATCTTGCCGCAACAGTGAGGGCAGGGATGCTCTAGGGGAGGCACTGGAAGGGGCAAGTCCACGAATCACAGGGGGCAGCCATGGTGGTGGAGGCAAATAGTCAGGATGAGGGAGGTCAGGGCCTCCCTGCAAGGTCTCAGTAAGGGCAAGTTTATGGATGATAGACACAACGGTGTGTGCCCAGTGCCTTCTTGAATGATGGAGATTCAGAGGCCTGTCGAGGGTACGCTGCAGCACAGCAGAGACAGACAGCTGAGGCCTGGATCTGCAGAGCTGCGCAGCAACTGCTGTCGATCGACTCCAGACGCGATGTTGGAGAGAGGGAAGGCCACTCTCCAACCTCAGATTCTCGGCGCGCGTCCACATAGGAGCGCCGAACATCACACGAAGTGCAGAGTTTTGCAGGACTTCGAGAGAGTGGACCTGCTCACCCGAGAGTCCGACAAGACACGTTGCCCTGTAGTCAACAAGTGACTGTATTGCGTGCGTGTAGAATGTTCTGAGAGTACGAGGTGAGGCACCGAGATTCCTGTGGGAGAGGGCTTTAAGGGCAGAGATACGAGGGGCCGCCCTCTCTCGCAGGTACTTGACATGCTTTGAGAAGGTCAGGCGGCTGTCCAACCACACTCCCAAGTATTGATGACTGAGAACTATGCCAAGCTGTTGCCTTCCGAGTGAGAGGGGATGTTCAGGTGGACGCATCCCAAAAGGTAGGCATTTTGTCTTATCGGGGATCAATTTGAGGCCTAGTTCACAGCACCTGTCATGGAGGCGGGTTAGAGCAGCTGGTGCATGTCTATAGCAATCCTTACGAGAGATGACGAGCACGAGATCATCTGCGTAGCAGAGGAGGGTGGTACCTCTGCTGAAGTCAATCAACAGCAGTTGTTTGACAAGCAGGTTAAATAGGAGGGGACTGAGCACGCCTCCCTGTGGCGTCCCATTGATATGAGGGTGAGGGGGAGAGAGCTGTCCCTGAAAGCGTACACTAGCAGAGCGGCCAGTAAAGTAGTTGCGCAGCCAGGAGAGAATCCTGCCACGAACACCCTTGGCAACGAGCGCTGAGAGTACGGCCTCAGGGACAACTAACTCAAACGCCTTCTCTACATCAAGGTAGACAGCCAAGCGTAGGCCATGTTTCAGTTCACCTAGAAAAGAGGCCAAGCACTGCACAGCACTTCTGCCAGGGAGATAGGCAAAGAGATGCTGGTGCAGCGGGCCCAATTTCCAGGAAAAACGAGAGAGAACGAGGCGTTCAGCCGTCTTCGCAATACAGCTGAGAAGAGAGATAGGTCTCATCGCAGCTGGATCACGAGGCTTCGGGATGGGATGGATGATAGCAGTCTTCCATGGTGTGGGAAGTCGTCCCACAACCCAAGAGTGGTTTGCAAGGTCAAGGAGGAGAGTCCGCCCCCTCTGTCCTGAACGGGCAAGGAGGGAGTAAGTGAGGCCATCTGCTCCTGGGGCAGTGTCCTTCCGGCCCTGGAGGGCTTCGTCCAATTCATCAGCAGTGAAGAGCACATCAGCCTCATCAGGAAGCTCACAGGTGTCGTTGATAGAAGCGGTGCGGGGACGACCAAGGAGACGATCCTGCAGATCCCTGACAGACTGTGGCAGGTTGATTGGTGAAGTCCTCAGGGCAAAATGAGCAGCGAGGCGATTGGCCTCTCCTGCTGGATCAGGATGAGAGGGGACTGGGGGTGGCCGGCAGCCAGAGATGCGCCGGATTCTTGTCCACATCTCCTTTAGAGAGGAGTGTGAATCGAGAGACCGGCACCAACGCATCCAGGCCTCGTCCTTGAGCCGCCGTTTCTCACTAGAGACATGACGCACTACCGCAGCCAGATATTTTCTTGTGATGGAGGAGGGGCGTCTCCGATGAGCCTTGCAAGCTGCATTCAAGCGGTGGTTAAGCTCGCTCACTCTCTCGTCATAGAACCAATGGTCTATGACGAGAGAAGTGGGAGGCATGGAGAGGGGAATATTGCCTGCGGCAGCGCGTCTGAGCGCATGAGCGACATAATCAGCATGCTCATCGAGGGATAGTGGGGCAGGAGAGTCCCTTGCAAGCAACTCAAGAGTCTGCTCATAGTCTTGCCAGCGAGCTCGACGTGTGTCCCAGCGAGGAGGAGGCAATGGTGGTGGTGGTAAAGGCGCCACCTGCAGGTTCGTCACAGTGGCAAAGTGGTCACTAGTGAGGAACGGATGCAAGGACCACGTCGAGCTGCCCGCAAGAGTCGAGGAGACAATAGTAAGATCCAGTATCCCACCTCGAATGTGTGTGGGTTCAGCTGGATCGTTAAGCAAGGAAATGCCCTGTATGTCCTCAAGGAGCATGGCGAGGTGTCGCCCTGCCTCATTTGAGGGGCTGGGCGAGGAGAGGATGGTATGGTGGGCATTAAGGTCGCCGCCCACAAGAGTCGGTTCGGCAGAGGCAAGGGTCAAAATCTCACCCAAATCGAGAGTGCTTTCATGATTCCTGTAAATATTAAAGATGTTCAGTGAGGTGGTGGCGAGGTGCAGGACGACGCCCTGCACTTCGACACCCTCCCCACAGTGGACAGGAGGATCATATTCAGAGGAGGGGATGTGGTTCCTGATTAGGATAGCACATCCCCGCGTGGCATCTCGATCGCAGGGATGAAAGTGACCCTTGAAGCCACCAAGGCCAAAAGTGGAATCCCTGGGGAGGAGAGTCTACTGTAGGAGGATGACATTAACATCCTCCCTGACAGCCACCTCTTGGAGGTGGGGGAGCTTGCTCCAAGCCCCTAGGCAGTTCCACTGGAGGACTCGGAGGGATGAAGTGGGTTGTGCGGTGGTAGTGGCAGGGGGGTGGAGGGCGACTCCGGGGGGAGGCCGAGGGCACGCCGCTCCGCCTCGATCACCGGCGAGGCTGGCGTGAGCCCTGCCATGGCAGTGAGTGGAACTGGAGAGGCAGGGAGATCCAGTGGCATGGATGGGGCGGTGGTTGAGGGCGTGTTCTGGACTGGCTTCTGCGGGAGGGCGGTGGGAAGGGGAGAGTTCATCAGCTCCACCTTCTGGTCCACTACTGGATGATGGTGTTTATGTCCCGGAAGAGAACGCCGGAGTCCGGATTCACGCCGAGAACTCGCCCCATGATGCTGGCAACAGTGACGGCAAGCTCCCTGCCTATCATCTGGAACTCCACCACAGTGAAGGAAAGGAGGGGTTGGTGCGGTCTGAGGAGTGGGGGTAGGCTGTGGAGAGGGAGTGGTGGCAGGAGGATGAGGAGGGGGGGAGGTTGAGGCTGGGGAAGGAACGGGAGAGTGAGGAATGGGGAGAGGTGGGAAGGACTCTGCTGCTGACAGAGTAGGAGGTTGCGGGGGAGGAGGAGACGTCCTCTGAGTCCCCCAGACGAACGTTCCTGGAGGGGCAGGGTTGACGACCTGCTGCTCGTGAACCCAGGCCACGTGCCGACGGCGGCCCTGATCCACCAGAGCAAGTTTGGAGGGGCACAGCGGGTGCCATGCGTGATGCCGTCGTGCGCAATTTGGGCAGCGAGCCACTACTGTCTCCCCCGCCTTGAACTTGGCGAGGCAGACGTCGGTGTCGTGGGGCCTGCTGCATACACCGCACACGACTGGTCTCTTGCAAGTGGCCTTGTGATGGCCGAAGCGATGGCACCTGAAGCACCTCAGAGGCTCCGGGGTGTAGGGGCGAAGGTGGAATGTGCCCCAGTTCCAGCTCGGGGATCATGGGCCCGCGAAGGGTTACAATTACCTGCCGCATTTCTTCCCTGGCCTTTGTCTGGCACCGGACGGCTGTCTCCACCTGTGGATGTCGGAGGAGGAGATCGGGGGACCAGTTGCGTGGGAAGCCCATCACCACGGCTTTGGTGGTCTTGGTGCCCGGGGTGAGCTCGACCACTCGGAACGGTGATGACGCGTCCTGGGAGTAGGCGCGGAGATTGTAGGACTCCTCCTCGAGTGGTGCGATGATCGAGCTGCCGTCCGCTCCCATACGGTTGCTGCGCCGTAGGCCGGCAAGCGCCGTCTCGACGGCAGCCACCACCTCGTAGGAGGTGTCGTGTCCCTGTTGGACTGGGACACGGAAGGCTGGGAAGGGCGAGGCAGGAAGGGCTCGCGCCACAACACTTACTGATGGACGCGGGGCCTGACGAGACCGTTGGGCAGTCACGTTGCCTGGTGCTGTGGCAGAGGAGTTTCTCTGCCTGGCCCGTGTGGAGCGACGGTTGACGAGAACAAAGCCCTCGTCATCAACGGCAGCAGGGTGAGCAACAGAGGTGGCACTGGGAGCAGGCTCAGAGAGAGGAGCAGCAGCAGAGGAGGGAGAGG